>PQWD01006161.1:73336-137987 GCA_019425675.1 Leucinodes orbonalis
CTCTCGATCAATTGTGTCAATGTTGTACGATTCAGTATCTTTTGATAGAGCATGATCTGGGTCCATAGATGGCTGCTTTCAATTTTTCCATGCAATTTGGGCGAAAAGTTTTTGGCACCATCTTTAAAACAGTCAGCAAGTCTTATCGAGGGCTTTTGATGAACTGTTTATAAACCAAGCTTGATGTGTATTGCTTGGTGGAAGAAGGATAGTATTAGAAGGTTTTCGAGTCACGTCACAAGATTACATTACATAGATTCTACACAAATTTAACATCCGATATTAGGCACCCAATATTATTCACCTTGTTTTGGGCAAAGTTTTTTCCAAATATCTGTCGTGGCGTCCAGCCTCCTTCGACAGACATGATGACGACTGAGAAAGGACACTTTGACATATAGGAAAAAGATATAAGACAATTGACGAGACGGAAATGAATCACTAGACGATCAAGAAGGCTTTGGAGACAAGAGACGGGACAGGAAGAGAGTAAAAATCTAGTCCTAGCATTAATTTTTCTAAACTTCTCCGCCTTTCAATATGCTTCGTAAGTTTTTTATCACATAACTCCAGTGATCTACTCTTTGTTTTCGTGTACAAATTTACCATATATAACAACTGTTTGGGTTTATTTACACAAGGTTTTGTCGTAGATTCCATAATTCTTCCAGACAGAAAGCACTTATGAAACTTAAGAATAAGCAGGAACTTGATAGTTTCAAGGTCTATAATTGATAAGTAGAATCGCTGTAATTATATCTAAAAAAAGAATTCATATAGAACTTAGTAGTGGTGTACAAATTAATTTATTTCAGGATGTTGTTGTCATTTTTTTTCGTTTATCTAAGAACCAGAGCAATCTAAAAAAAGTAATACATACCGATGTATGTCTAATACCCAGTTGTTTACAAAAACATGAACAATTAAGGGGCGCTTTTTTTTTTGTTTCGCCAGTGTTGTTGTTCTTTCTTTTTTGTGACATTACAATCATATTGGTTCATTAACTATCAATGATGAAACCGGGTTACAAGTTAATACAACATGAATTAGGAAACATAACAATCCAGAGGGAAGCCCATTATCAGCTGAGATTTGGGTGATAATCTGGGTGGTAATCTCAGTGCTTCAAGCACTAAGTACATTATGGCTTATTGATGGTAGACTTGTATACAGGGTAACAAGTTGTCATCATATCATCAGCTCATTAAACGGCCCCACGAGGGCAATGGAGGCCTCCGTATAGGTGATTAGGGCTTAGTCGTCCACGCGGCCAGTGCGGGATTGGACGACCTATGTCTTCGCAGGCGTGATGTAAGTTTCCTCACGATTGTTTTCCTTCACCGTAAGAGCGTCGATAACGTATCACATAATTTTCGAAATTCGAAACAAATTGGTACGTGTCGGATTTGAACTCAAGCCCTCTGGTAGGAGGGAAAGTTCCACCCATTAAGCCACCGACGCTCCCCAATGTAACACATACACAGTTTGTATAGTAGTAGTTCACTAAGGATCTAAAGTTTGTTTTATACATTATTTTACAGATTTATTAAATTAACAAGGGGTTAAAAACGTATTATACATTTTTCCGTACACATATGTATAATGCGATCGTCCTGCTTCTGAGGTTTAATATAAGAATGTCGTCTTTTAGGGAGAACCGAAAAAGACAAAACTTGTATAATACTGCACATTCAGAACGAATAATAATCTGTTCCTATAATTCGATGTTGATATTGAACACAAATTAACCTTTTATAAGCTAAAGCGAGAAACAACGATTGACAATAGCTTATTTAGGGTAGGGAATTATGCACATGCCCCTATAGAATAATTGTCTGTTGACGTACAGTGTTACACGGCTTTCGTTTCTGCTCGCAATTGTCGGTTGCGCAACTAGCATAGATCGGAGGGGCGTGGCGTGTGGCGCAATGAGAGTGAAAGCGCGATGATCACGACTGCGGGTTAATCGACCCTAATTGCTTCCACTATAGGGTTGTTTACACTATCTCCTTACAATAATAGTATGTTGTTGTTTCAGTAACATTTCCACGTTAATAGTCATGGTTTAGTAGGCATCTTTTAGGCGAAACGAATCGATATTATTATTCTTTCTTTTTTTAGAAAGTAGTTGAATATTTCGTCTATATTATCCATGTTGACGTTGCCTGTGTTATGATGATGTCATAAATACAGTTTTCAGACAAAGCAATTACAAGTACGTTATCCGAGCTCTTCGACGTAAGTCAAACATCGGTGGAGGGAGAAACTTGTGCCACGCCTGCCGAAGAGATTCAAAGATTGTGGCGTGAAATCGGCAATCTGCACTAGACCCGGTTTTGCCCCTGACGCGTTTTATAAGCTGATTATGATGATATTAGAAAAAATAGTGCGTATATTAAATGTCATGTTGAAAAGTGGTAATGGTCGAAATTCCTACGAGTTATAATTTACTACTCAAACTACTTAGATTAAGAATACCTAGACAATTCGTAATTAATCTAATCACTTCTTCTAAATAATAGGGCCGTCCGTTTAATAATACTTGTTGCAAGCTAAGTAGCTTAGACGTAGTTTGGGTTATATGAATGGGTTTTATGAGTTTCTTTTACTACATATTTCCTGATAGTCGTTTGTATTAATCTTCATCTAACTAATTGTTAACTATAATAAATAAATAATAAATAAATATCCACTGACATTCACCAGCGCCATCTAGCCCCCAGTTAAGCGTTAAGCCGTATTATGGGTCTAAACAAGGATAAACATACATCTATACATTTTTTTTGTAAAATACATACATATTATACATAGAAAACACCAGACATTACAACCAGATATGTTCTGGCATCAAAATGTTGTACTGCCCAGGATCGAGCCGAACCTTGGTGTTGCGGCTGACCCCTTCTCAACGAACACAAAGGGGTCGTCATATCGATTTAACAGATTTTTATTTTTTTGACAGCTTTTTGTGAAGTTTATAGGTCCGTGTGATCTCCACCATGATGCTAGTGACAAGCGATCGGGGAACGGCAAGAAGATGATTCCTCTATCCTAACGCTTGCTATGTTGGATAGTGTGCTATTGCCCACCAATCCACAAATGGGCCCGCGGGTTGGCTACACCAATCTCTCAGTGCTATGCTGTGTTAGAAGGCTTTATCCCTGAGCAGTCGTTATAAGCTGCTGAGTAAGCTTATGTACACAATGAATAATTTAATCTAATTTTATTTTTTTAAAGGTAGCAACGCACTTGTTGGTCGTCAAGTTTTCGAGTGGCCCATGGGTAGTGAGTGATATTGCATCAGTAATTGATTTCTCGTTTGCAACTCAACTCTTTCTTCGAGTTAAGTTTTTTGAGACCCCCCCCCCCCCCCCCCATGAGTTGCTTTCTTAATAACTTCATATCACTCATTAACGTCCCTCCGAGGGCACGACCTACGCCATAGGGTGATTAGGCCTTAGTCGTCACCCGGGCCCAGTGACTGGGGACTGGACGACTTCACCACAACCTTTGAATCTCTTCGCAAGCCGTGCATGGAGGTTTCTCCGATGGTTCTCCTTCAATCGTAAGAGTGCGGATAAGTACATATATTTTGAAAATTTGAAAACACATTGGGTACGTTGTTCGGGATTTGAACCTCAGCCTCCTAAAATAGGCAAGGTGACAGTACACACTCCTTGAGCACCGACGCTCTAATAACACTTATTGGTGGCACATATTGATAATGTAAAGTTACTTATTTTAATTACAATAAAGCTTATTTATTGTTAGTTTTGCAGTATCGCTTGGGCATTCTCTGCATATAGTTTATTTAACAGAATCTGATCAGCGGCTCAATCTTAGAAGAAAGCCGTGCCCGGTAGTAAACATTTAGGCCGACGATGACTGTTTTAATGCTAAATAATGAAAAACTATATTTCACAAGCGGTTCCTAAATCAGTGATTTAAATATAAACTTATATAAAGTCGGGCACAATTCAGACAGAGAGGGTATTGGCGTCATATTTAACGGATGATAACTTAAATACTTGATAAACGTTTCAAAGAGAAAAACTTAGAGATGAGCAATAATTAGCGTTCCGTAACATTAAAATCTGTACAACTTTAGACTCGTTTTGCAACTAAACTGTAATATTTCACAATACCTTGATGTTCTGATGTAAGCCACAAGTCAACGACCCGTATCTCATCTAACATACACAGTTGAAGGCCCTGGCCAAACTAGCACTGAGGGTAATGCTCGAAAGCCTTTAACTCATTTATTTGATTCCTCTAGCAAATTTAAATTTTATCAGCCAACTCGTCGCAGGGAGGGGTCCACCTGTTGTTTTCGATATTGTGTCGCTTCTTTTTCACGTCCGAAATGAAGGCAGTGGAATGACATCTTGCGTCTGGTTTCCCGATACAAACAACTCTAGGGGTTTTTACGGCAAGAAGTAAATGCATTTTTTGTTGCGAGATCACCTAGCTGCATAGTCCATTTTCCATCAAGTGCGATGACAGTCTCTTCTAAAAATGCTCTAAATTTTTTAATATAAAGAAGAACGCTGTAACATCGACAAAAGAAAATTATACTGTGTCATTACGGGGAATCTATACCTCTGAAGTGGGCCCTTATAAGATCTGGTGTGTGAGTAAAGCGATGTCGCGAAGACCAAATTAAAAACGGGATGTAAAATACAAACGGACTGTCATTAATATAAAAATGTGGCCTAAAATGACGGCTTTTGTCATATTTTTATGTATCTGATTTTAGTGTTTAAATGAAATATGTAATCGAATGGTCTGTTTTTTGCACTAGTTCAGAATCAGGCCATGCCTTTTCTTATTTTTTCGTAACATAATCTTAGGCTGTGTTGACAGATGCTGGCTAACTGTCTTCATATTTTAGGATTTTCATACAACAACTGGCCGAATTTTGACACACTTTTTGATGCTACGAGACTCCGTCCTCATATGTTGTAAAATTCATGTACCTACAGAATTTGAAATAGTCAAGCAAATACCTGAAATTTTGTATTACAATACATATATTGCTTCGGTTAACAATATTGGCCCGTGGTTTAGCGTAAACAGAAACGCCTCGTTTCACCTGTAAAAGGGATCAATTTCCAATAATCCTTTTCTTAGCTGATCCATCTGCGTAATGTTAGAGACCTTGTGAATTTAATTTATCTATTTGCGGTTTGTTAGAATTCCATGTTTGTGGGTTGTAATGATCGTCTTTTCGAATAGAGAAACACGTTTATAACTTTTATAGTAAATCATAGTCATAACATCAAAGTAAGGGAATACCAGATTTATCTATGAAAAAGGTTGACGTACTTATTCATAATTTGAGACACTGATAGGTGTTATGTAAAATTTGCCAACATGTATATTGTTACGCAAATTCTTTACAAGAAGTCACACGTATTATATCAAAGTTATTGGATCTAAAGTTGACACGCAAATTATAATTTGAAATCAAAGTAAAAATTCATATCTTATTCAGTGTAGATTACAATAGTTATGGCGTGAAAAACACAAACAAAATACTTGTAATAAAAATATACATAATAATCTAATCCTTTATGCGTCGGAAGATAGTTACAGTTTTGTTTTTCTTTGTAAATGTTATTTATGATATACCCTTTGCGCATTGGGCCGCCAAGGATACGGTCCCATCTCTACATAGCCATGTCATGTAGAAATTCGTGTTTGCAGGGGACGATACCGAAGGGTGGATCCAAAATGTTTTTTATCTTTTGTTTTTAATCTTTATTAAATAATATGTTTACAAGAAGTATTCGGGATGTAATTATCATAATAAAAAGTTTAAAGGGCCTTAAGTTCGCCATTTACGTAACGACCGCGTAATTGGTTTTATAATCAATATAAGTAATTCATAACATTAGAGCAAAGTGAAAATTTATTAGCGTCCATTTGCAGTTACAAATATGGATAATCGAGTTTAATACTGTTTTAGCGGATGGTTGCGTACGTTTATTGCTGCGTTTAGGTTTTAATATATGATTTATAATTCAGCCATACAAATTTTCGTGTTTTAAGACTTTTTATGGCGCTTACAAATATTACTGCATCGTTTGAGCTTTTTGATAAGTTCAGAATGTTCTGACATATTTTAATTTATATATGATGGGTCGAACGTCATGTCATCTCGTCATGGATTAGTAGTGTTAACGTAAAAGATATCTTATCTACTTACAGTTATTGGTTTCTTCTAAGTGGTTGAGTGAATTTCTCGTTCACATATAAACAAAGAAAAGTTCGAGTTATTTTTTTTTTCCTGCATATGTAATACAGTACAAATACACATTTTTTACACTTTAATAAATTGAATAATACTAACATTCAAACAGCGTATATGGTTACTAAACAACGGCTAAACATACTTAGTGTAATTTCTTATTGGTATTAGTATAATAATAAACATAAAAATATTCAGATCATACAAATGGACCTGTTCATGCACATACATGTTTGGTCAATATATAACATGTATGCTTGCCACAATAAAGGTTATATAAGTAGGTTCATTAGTTGTTAGTACCCTGTCGGCCAATCCGCATGGGCCTGCCGTGACACTCAAGTCTATACTCCCTTTAACAAGAGCTCGTGCCTCAGTGCGACGTATAATGAGCTGTGATGATCATCGTATACAAGCTTCACGCTTAACTTGTGGCTTGTGGCGTGTGGTGAATCCAAGTAGATATTATTATTAAAATGTCGTGGTCAAATAATGTAGTATACTGATATAAGTCAGGATCTCTATTTTATGTGTTTCTCTTTACTCTACTTACCGGAGTCCTTCTGTGCACATGTCTCCCCCAATTGGTACCCACAAGTCGGACCCCTCAATTTTCTCATTTTAGGTATATCGACGTTACACAAATTAGTTTAAGCAATACACACCAAACATAATGCGTAAGTATTTTGATACGAGCAATCAATAAAAAAAAAATTTGGTAAGATTTTTTAGCTTCGTTTAGCTCACGTACGAACTCGCATGCTAAAATGTAGGTTAGGCTTTTTGATCTATAGACCGACGTTTTCGTGACTGAGTGACAAAGCTTACCACTGGTCTATTTCACAATAAACCATTGCGTGAACATTATTTTTATATTGCGCCGCACAGTTTTTAGCTCGTTTCTGATGGCCCCATACTTTATTTAAATTTGCAAAATCATCTTTAATGCCTTAGCTCACTCTTATAGAGAAATATGGAAACGACATATTTTATGACTTTTGTTTGTTTGCTTTGAAATTATAAAAAGTTTGTAATTTATTTTTTGGTTGTACGGATACGACATGAATACTTATATATTTTCATACTTACTACGCTATTAATCAATAAAATAACTTAAAAAGCAAAGAAAATTTCATATTTAATCAAAACATGTCAAGTGCAAAATAAATATTGATTTTTAACTTCAAAGTCGTTAATTGCTTCGCACGGCGCCATGTAAAACATTTATTTAAGTCCCAATTCACAGTCTCAAAGGTGTCGAGTGCACTACACCGATTGCATACTTGGATGAGTGTTGTCACCCTAATGTGAGCCCGAGCGGCCTCTCAAAGTTTTTTCAAAGTTTTTTAATTGGGTTCTCGATCAATCAGATTCGAGTTGCGTTCAAAATTACAATAGGACACCGGTCATGGCCGTCAGGGCAGAGTACTGGTGAAACATACGGTAATCGAAATTTTCGGTCCCTCGGGACTTTTATTACTGGGATTCCACTACCAATGGCATACTCTGAAATCGATTCCATTTTCATCATGATTTTTTATGTCTGCCTTAATATTTTTTAACATATCCGATGTTACATTACGTTTATTATACACGTTATATAAAATAAATTACATCGCCTCCAAACAAAAAACAATATTTTTTTGACCGCGTAAAATTATAAATAAGTGGATAAATCGATGAAATAATTTTATTATAGTGGCAATGAGGCCGAATGTTGTTTCGTATACCTAAGTGGATAAGCGTAAAGGTGGAATGGCCAAAATATTACACCAAGTTTCAGCAGTCAATTTCACAGATTGACGTAGCGCACTGATTGCAAATTAAGTCAAACAATTGTTAAACGTACGTATTTACATCAACCATTGTCGATTTTATTATTAAATCAATACAGTATTTTTAAGCCTTCTTGTTAAACGAATATCTTTTTTAGATTTAAACAGCAGTTTGATTTCGCGATGCTTTCTCGCACCCTTGTCCTTTCATACAATCAGGTAATCAGCCTTTCCTAATCGAACTAGAAAAAATCTCACAAATTGCCATTAACTGCATGATACAAATCTAACCGAGGAACTTAATGCTTTGACCTCCATAAAATATGTGATTGATATTCTATAAGAGGTGTTTCAGCTTCGGTAGCCAACTTTCAGCCGATGATTTTATTTTTGACAACATTTATTTTTCTTTGCTGAGAATATATAAAATAAGCAATCTTCGTATGAAGAAGGTCCCCTGAAAATCAGCTAAATAAACTAAGAACTTTAAACGACACGATGTTACTGTTGCAAGAAAACCTTTAGGATATTATGGCCCTTAGTTGAACCAGGCATTTCAAGTAAATTACACTAATTACTCGTGACAAAAACCGCTTGTGTCCGACCCCCAGTTCCGACCACACCTAATCTTCTGTAAGCATGATTAAATTTGTTCTCTCGCGGCCTTCTTTATCGTCTGGATTATGTTTGTCTTTTCACGCATTTTCTTTGTTGAATGTAAAGATAAATATTGAATAAACTTATTAGTATGATTCAGAATAAACTCCCCTATCTCGATGTATTGTTTACCACGCCAATAGCAAAAAATATTGCATATCTAAACTAGTTTTTCGTGTTGAACGGCAAAAAATTTCACTAGATTCCAATTGGTCATCTACACTTTAAATCTCAGGGATCAGTCTGTGCAACAGGTAACTTTAATTATAAAACGAAGATAATATTGTTTGTTTTTCAAGTAGTTACATCTGTATGTTTGAAATTTATGATATACCTCGTTTAACCATTGGATTGGCTCATCTCTATATTCTATAAACGCTAACCCAGATTTTGACGTGACTTTCACTGAAAGGTATCCTTTTTTATAAACTTATATTCTTAGAATAATACTATTTCATGTCCCTTTGCATTCGCGGGCCAATAAGTGCTTCATATAAATTTACTTGTTAACTTATACATACATCTCATACAAACGAATATAATTAATGTGTTATGATATCAATACTCATTCGAACGATATCTGCACCTGCGTTTGTGGCATTGTTTGTATATCCTAACCCATATCTCCACTACCGGTTCACGAACGATACATATGGAATTTCAACCATTTCAAGATAATAAGTTAATAATATTTCACGTGATATTACATCAAAGGGAATCACAGCCGACAGCAAAGGTGTAAAAAATAATCAACTGTTGATTTAGTGTTGTAAGTGTAGAACATTATGTAGATGGTTGCAAGCGGTCACTTTGTAGGTCTAGCTTGCATGTTACAGGAATTTAGCCAAGAGAGGACAATTAGCAATCTCTTTTATGTATTTGGGTGGGTCCCTAAACAACATCGGCTTTAAGTCATCGAAACTTCCGCAATTGAACTACGCCAGTCTCCTTTTTTATAGAGACAGCCAATAGAGAACACTGTAAACAGTGTATGTGCAGCGTTTGTGTTTTTTATTATTTTGGTTTTATCTTATTTAACGCAACTATTTTCCAGTGTTGAGTTAAATAAAGCTCCTGCATCACTGTGACGGGATAGTCAGTGTATTCAGGAGTTATATGGAAGTTGACAAATTTGTCATATTTCCATATAATCCACGTATAAATGATTCTTCAATTATACCATCCATAGTAAACTATTGCTCAAGAAAAAAACTACCATAATATAATAAAACAAAAGAATATCAACCCCTGTTTAATGTAAAGTAACCACCCTGCTGATTGATACTGATACATAAAATAATTTTAAACATTTATTTTACAAATCAATCTTGTGAATGTTGATAAACAATTGCTTCTCTGTGGTCATTAAGGGAGTATGATCCCAACAAGTCTGTACAATGATTTATCTTAGTTACTGTAAGATGGAAGTTCATAAATTTAATTGTACTCGACATGCATAGTCCGATTTTGTGTTATGATTATGGTGACTCAAAGAACGACAGTGTGATACAGGATACCAAACAAAATTCCTTAAAAGCAAGTATAGTCCCAGAGGTGGTAAAACTTTTTTCAATTATTGAATTATCTTCAATTAATATTCTACGTCCCAGTCTGGGGCGCATTTAGATTCGGTGCATGGTTTAATTTTCAGGCAGAGAGCCATTAGCGCTGGCTGAAGCCACTCGTTTCATCCCCGTTTTGGCTATAGTCAGCTCTGCTGTGCTCGCTGTAGCCCGGTGAAGTGTTAGGCCAACTGCGGAAAATAGCTAGAAATCTAGTTCTTTTTTTCACGCTTTTTTTTCAATTAAAAAAAGTAATACTGTATAACAACACCTTTAAACCCACCTATTTCTCTTAATCTTATACAGTCTTGCTTCGGGCTTATGTATCGATTGCTTAGTAACTTTTGTTAACAGTTTTATCGCACATTCACAAAGCTGTCCTACTTAACCAACAACTGAGCGCGTGAAGATATCCTAAGTTATTGAAAATAACGTTACTACTTGCCTTGTAAGTCTATCTAAAAGGGAAAAACAATATACGGTTTTTGAGAAAGCACGCAAATATTAATACTTGTTTAGAAATTCCCCATTCAGTGGCCAGTGTTAATCATTCTCGACCTAATTCATAACTGTACGATCGTGCGCTACGCGATCACTGTCAAATTCCCCCTGGTTAAGATATTGCCTTATACGGCGAGAGTGCACTACAGTGTTGGGCAAATAGATAGCGTAGACGTTGGCTTAGTGTAACCAGTCACAGAGATTTGAAATAGGAACAATGTATCAAAAGCTTTGGCAATGCGTAGTGTAGGAAGCCCTCCGGCTAGGAGACGCCACTGCGAAATGTCGCGGAGGACTGGATGAGAAAAGTGGAGGACCGTTGGATATCTGGAGCATATGGGGGAGACCTAGTCCCATAGTAAAGACTGCGAAAGTTGAAGAAGACCTAAAAAATGTGGGACAGTATGTCTATGGATGCGAAAGCTTGATGAGAAGAAAAAAAATGGCCTAAATACGAAGCTTGTAGTTCTTGGGATATTCTAGCTGATGCGGCGGATTGGCGGGAAGGTGTAAAGTGACGTTGACGTAATGGAATAGGAGCGTGAACCAATTCTCAACCATTGGACCGACGGCCTGTTTAGGTGGCGGATAGCAGATGGATGTCAAACCCAGGGATTGGTCAGAGTAAAAGTCATTAGGATAGGCATTTGTTCAGCAATGGACATTTACGATGTAAATATGATGATGGCTCTCTGTTTAGAAGAAACTTGCCTATTACAAGCGACCAGCTTTTGATTCTCATCGTGATAATTAATTTATTCTTCAGTGTATTCACAAGGAAATGTTTATCAGAATATGTAATACCTAAAATAGCTTAACCTTTACATACAGTAGGTCTAATTTAAATTATGCGATTCAAAATTTTCATATTCGCTATATGTATGTATTATAATATATTTGGATAGGAAACAACATTTTAGTGTCAGACAAGATGCCCTTTTGGAGGTCTTTCGTTAGATATTTAAAGCTTTGTGGAAATTACGCATTTTGAATATATTAGATAAATAGGTGAAAATACAATTTATTCCGAGTGAGCCATCCACGCCCATGACTGATCATATCGCCTTTATGAATTTTGACATCCAATAAAGTTTTTTTGGTTTTAATATTTACTTTTACATCTGCAATGATATATATTATACTATATATCATTTTTAAGTTACAATTTCTATTAATTCGTTTGATGAATTAATATCAACTCATAACTATTACTATAAAATGCCATATTTTTAATTTAAACACAAATTGGAAAGTGTCAAAAGCAATTACAGTTGTCGCTACTTAAATGTTATGATATACTGAATGCTATTAGATGCGCTCGAATCATATACTTTCTGTTTAGACGATTAAATTAGTATTAGGTAATAGAATTCTGATACATGTTCATACTGCCTCGTAAGTACGGGAGTAAGGCCTCTTTCTCAAAATTATTAAACAAAATACACAACACATTTCTATCGAGTCTCGTGTATCAAGTTTTAACCCATTTTAGCGTAGTACCTATCTGGGTTACCGGCATGTCGCCGCCATCACTAGGTCGCCTGTGCCGAGCTGTAGCCATTCATTTGTCTGAACGTCTTAGGTTAATATGCTCCTGCTACGTTATATCTGCGAGAACCTCAATGGACCAAAATACATGGAGCTAGAAAT
This sequence comes from Leucinodes orbonalis, assembly GCA_019425675.1. NCBI lineage: Eukaryota > Metazoa > Arthropoda > Insecta > Lepidoptera > Crambidae > Leucinodes > Leucinodes orbonalis. Next base: position 85,732 of record PQWD01006161.1, read on the forward strand.
CTGCAATATGATTGGTATTAGATAGAATGTAATTTGAAGTAAGAATCCGTTATATTCCTCGACCCGGATCCCCTTCCATCTGACACAACTTCCTTGCGCTAGAATTTTGTTGTAGTTTGTAAATGCGACAATTACAATCATTCACTGAGTGACCTCTGGTCCGCCCGTCGCTGTGAATAATTTCTCACGAAATAACAATTCATTTGATAAGGCCAGTCCATACTGATATAGGCGAATCCATTCCCAGAACCAGCTGTCGGTTAAGTTCCTACCCTTGATGTACCTCATAACGATCAACACTAAGTATTATTGCTCTTATACAGTTCAACACGTTTTTCTAATAATTCATATTTATATAGTTTGAGTGGATATAGAGATTTATGGATAATACACGCCCGATTGTTTGGGGTTTCAACGACAAATAGTGTTAATTCTTTTCTTCAATCCAGTCAACTTCCCAATTTCAAATAACGTATTGCCAGAGTTCATATTTATCTACGAAGGTGTTCGCAACAACATTAGCCTAGTAATAGATTGCATGTTTATGAATAGTCGCAATTACTGAGCGCGTGGCCTCGTAGACAATTGTTCATTTACAATGCTGCTAAATTTCAATCGGACGTGAGAAGCATTTTGGTAATAACTTTAAAGAGTTTATAGCTAAAGCGACAGCGCCCTTTAGCGCTGCTTTACAGGGAACCTATAATTTACAGCGCCATTTCAAATAAGTAATCTTTTTTATATATCACGGGTTAGTTAAGGTTTAAGGGCGCGTAGCAAACAATTTTGGGACAGTACATCCTACATATTAATTTGCCTCGAAATGAAAGTTCTTTCGACCCACATCACGCACCTAGTTATGGCAACAGTCACGAAGTGGCGGGTATGGTCAGTGCCCTTAGTCACAAATTTGTTAAGGGAGGCTTCATGCAGCTATGGACTTACGGAGGTATATGTATTATAAATCACACAGTGTTTGAATTACGGCAATAATAATTTTAACATTGTACATCATCAGCTCCTTAATGTAGGGAACACGCCAAACCCGTATGGGTGGTATCAGCCTTAGTCGTCCACGCGAGCCCAGTGCGATTGGCCGACACACGCGCACAATTTTAATTCTTCGTAAGTGCCAGCGTGGGTTTTCTCTCACGATGTGTTCCGTGACCGTAAGACGGTCGAATAATGTACCCAATTTAAAAATTTTAAAGACATTGCGTACGTGGTTGGATTAAACAGCACGCTCCAGATTGGAAGGCAACAGTCGAATTGAGCCACCGGACGCTCCATATCTAAATATGACAGTAAATTAAACAAAATAATTATTAATTTTAGGAAATATGGGTATACATTGAATAGTACATTATGCAAAGTTTAGATGATGGGTATAATCTCAAAATTAATAAATCATACCCAAATAATAATTTACATCTTCGCTAACTTTGGTGGAGCTCAGATTTTTTAAGGACACGTCCTGCTTTTGATAGTAAGATCAGGACTCTCTTGTCAAGCAATCAGCTATTAAAATTAGGTATATTTTCTCACTTTGAAAGATTGATTTTTCTTGTATTAGTAAACTACATTGTTACACCTGAGCACATCTTTTCTGTATGACCATATAAGAACAACACATGCGTCCCGTTATAAGGATGTTTGAAATCTATGAACCATTAATATTTTTTCTTGTTGTGACTGATCATACACAAGTATATAACTTCTCCCGTGCGAATTAAAAAACAATATTAAATCGTTCATGGCTGTAATATTAGTAATTATTAGTTGGTTACATGGCAACTCTGTGAAGACGTACCATAATATAAATTATGTAAATGTATACGCATGTTATAAACTAGCGTCGATGTCATTGGTGGACTTTTGCCACTATGGGAGGGCAGGTTCAAATCCCGCTACGTACAGTGTTGTCGAAATTCGAAATTACATGTTCTTTTCGATATACGTGATCAGCCCACTGCAACTTGCAGACTGGTGGATATCAACAACGTTTACCTTGATACGGGCTAATCAGGATAACAATACGCATTTTACCTGAGGAAAAATCTATGAAATTACAGGTTTCAGTATTACACATAAACATGTAAAGTCACAGTATCCAGTAGTTTCACTATTCTCACTCTAGAATTCTAAATATAAGTTCCAGTACTAGTTACAAAAACATAACAGTTATGGCATGGCCGAAAATCTTTCTTCTTTCTTTGGCGCAATTAGATGCTTATTACCCACGCAGACGATAAACCGTCTGCTTTTCTGTATTCATATGACACTAAAACGGTTGATTTAATATATATCATTTAACATAGGCAATTGTGGTTAAATAATCATAATAAAATAAATATCTTAGTTTATCTATTAAATAACAAGATGTTTAATTTATATCCACCATTTAATTTTATTTTTGTATTTACACCGTTCTCACTACGATTAATAACGAGACTTATTATTTCTGGTAATTATGACAGGTAATAAACTAATATCGATATAATGTTATCGTAAAAGCTACCGCAAAGGTTAGTGTTAATATCGCGACACAAGTAGCATCAGAAGTGATTAATATTTGTTGTAAAATATCAGTGTCTTTGCCACAATAGTCAAACACAGGTTTGCGTTATATCACAGCGATATTTAAGAGTTTGTTTTATGAAATCGGATTTGCCATTTTCCAGAGGCCCATTTCTTATTTTGGAACATTTACGCGCCAATATAATTATGTTTTATATGATATAATACGACCACCAATATTAGCCGTTCTTTAAGATAAATAATTAAGTCATTATTCAATAATCCATCATTAATAAAAACAAGCAACGTATAAGTGATAATCTTTAAAGTTACAACTTATAGTTATGTAGGCTAACTACAAGTTGTAAGCAATTTGGTTAACACCATCATTTATAGTAAAAGCTGCTTAATAAGTTAACATTTGTATGTAAATTGTTACTTCTGATCTTATTAATTCGCAGTAGATTAGTTACGGGGCCGTTTATGATCATATACCGCCATACCGAGCAACATGTTAGTAGCACATGTTTGCTATTGTATGTGTTTAATGAAGTAGTAATAGGAAAAAATTAAAATAAAAAAGACAACTGAATTATCAAAACCCAAATACATCCAGTTTTACGCAATTCTAATATATTTCTTTATTACATCATTAGCCCAGAACTTAAGTAACGCAAACAAAGATTTCTATTGTTATTGCCACCTGTACTTAATATACAAGATAAAGAAATCATATTCATACTTTTTATTAAATTGGATGTTTTTTAATACACGACTGTAGGATGCAACAATTCAATGTTAAAGGAATTGTAAAATAAAAAAGCAGTAACGATACTTGTACCAAATACTATTACGTATCACGCGCGGCGCTTTTCGTGCGGTCCGGGAACGATTTCCTTATTGCACCAGGATTGGTCCCAGAGCTCGTCGGGACTCGCTTTGGTTGCGTCACGCAATCCCACAATCAAGCTATTATGTGCACTCACGAGTAAGGATGGCAACTAATTGTTAACGGATTACAAGTGCATTGTGTGGGGTGAATAAATAGATGGATCAGTGTGATGGGAAGCTAGAGTAAATGACCCTGTTACTTGCCGTGTTTCAATCGCAATGATCACTAACTGGGTAAAGTTGTTTTAAAAATCCATATCTGTTTATAAATAAAAGGTGCTATTGCAAATGAGATACAATGTTTTGTAGGAATTAAAAAATGTGTGGTTAAATATAAACTTTAACTGAATATTCGACTGCCTCTGAAACTAAAAACTGGGTCTCAGTGTGAGCCAGCTCACGCAAAGGTTATTTATACGTTTTGTATGTGTTATCAATGTTATATGTCCTTTCATGTACAAAAGTATGCTGTAAGACGTCCTACAGCTATAAAATATCGACTGATTAATGCCCCAACAAAAAATCATTTACAATAGGGTATTCTAACCGGTACTAACTATGCCCCTAGCCGCGTTGACCATTGACTGCTCATTAGGGCCTCTTCCCTATTTGAGAGGATGCACTACGTGTTGTTGAATTTGATTTGTGCCAACGTGTATGCTAAGACTCCCTAACATCCTTGTTATAACCTAATTTACAGCGTCAACTTTTCGGGAGTGGTGTAAGTTTTATCACAACACCAGCTGAGATATTTAATAATTTGTTATAGAGTTCGATGTCACCCTGGCTTTGGATTAACAAAAAGGCTGACACTTTTTACTGCGGAAAATATTGCTGGCTACTATATATTATTTATAAAATGTACGCATAATTCTGATCCTTTAAGTAAGAGAATATTATGTTAATTTTGGGTTGTCAACCCAAAAGGTTCAGTTAATTACGTCTGAAGTTCCGTGTGGTATTGTCACACATAACCTTCGTTTTGGCGGGTTTAAACGCTAATGCGCATGCAATATTTAATCCAGGAACAACAGTGCGTCTGCGTTCCTAAATAACGCCATAGGGTTAGCACCAACTAAGAGTATATTTTTATTTCTTATAAGAAGACATCTGTCATAGTATGGATCGATAAATATTAAACTATGAGTCTTTTGATTAAATACTAAGTCCGGATTGCAGATGCATTGAACATAGTGGGTCTATTAATGAGTTGACCGAATTTTTCCAGTAACAAGTTGTTGTGAACATTTGAACGATTTAGAACTTGTGTTTAATCTCAATCCACTTTGGTTGAGACTATGATAGCCACAAAGATACAATATCGTCCATAATTAGTTTGAGTAAAAAATGTTTCCTTAGTTGAAAGTCATTCAAGTCTGATTCTAATGCATGTAATTTTAAACTTTAAATGTGGAAAATGTGGATTCAATTATAGAGGAGATATAATGGGCTCATATCATCATTCAGCTTATAAACACGTCAACCATCGAGGGGCAACAAGCCTTCCCGTAAAGAGTGAAAGGCCTTAGTCGTCCACGCGGGGCCCCAGTCAAATTCGCCGACTCTCACGCACAAACTTGAATCTCTTCGCAGACGTGCCTAGGTTACTCACCATTGATTTCCCTCCACGCAAGAAACGTTAGATCAAACCGTACTTTTATTAAAAAAAAAATACATTGGTGCGTGGCGGGATTTAAACCTTCGCCTCGAGTTTCTCGGAAGGCAAAAGTCCACACAACTATTTTATATATATATATAATTATCTATATATTATAATATTTAATATATATTATATATATAGACATGTTCTTTCAGCTTCCGCTGGATAAGCTTCAGATTTAGCTAATACGCATATAAGATATTTGCTTGATTTATTAGTGCATTATCTATCAAACTAATTTTTAAAACAAGTTATTAAAGACTATTCCAGATAAGGGCGAACCTATTTTGTTTGTTCTACTGTGTTTGTTCCATGTTTTTATTGAGTCACTCATATAATATTTACATAAAAGATTCTGTAATTCTTATAAAAGATACTGTTACAGCAATACGTCCTACACTAGCACACACAGCTGGCAAGACACTGATTACAGCATTAGCACGTAAGATTAAAGTCAGTCATTAAAGCTTTGCTATTTATATTTTAGTCTTTCTGAAATAATAGTTTTGTATGATAACAAAACTTACCGAAACACTACGCTGAATCTGCAAGCTAAAGTGGCAGTGGGTTGGTCATATATATCGCAGCAGCCCGTTGAAACGACGAGTTCTGAGATGGATTAAAATTTATCTATTTGTTTTATTTAAATCAATGCAACTACAATTTTTTATCAACAAAAAGGAAATGGTAATTTTTTTTTTAAGAAAATATTTTCTTATCACTTTTCAAGTTATTCTAGTTGTTAACGTCCAGTGAATGCTGAATGATGACAACCATTTGCTTGTAATTGAGCAGTACGACTGAAACATATGTATATGGATTTGGAATGCCAAAACATGTAATGAATCTGTAGCGATGGGCTGTATGCTTCATAACTATCATCAAAATATACCACTGTGATATAGGACGGCCACCTGCAAGAAGAAAAGATGAACATAGGAATGTCACCTCTAGATACAGGTAGGTCGCAACCTGTGGGGATGGAATGTATTGGAGGATAGGGCTTTGTTCAGCAGTAGATGTAGCCCTCTCATGAGGACAATTCAGTGATCTTGCCGTGTGTATTTTAGAATAATTTATTAAACATCCAATGTAATAACATATAAATATCTACTTTTATTCGAACTTAGTATTCTTTGACCGCGTTGCCATAAATTGTATGATGGAATTGCTAAAATCCATCAAATATTATCGAGTAACACGGCCTTACAATCAATGATAACACCAAAGGCATTGTGAACGTTTCACGATTCATTTCCTTGGAGGTTCCACTCGATTTTCTCATATCATAGATGCTAAGATTGCCCACGGGCACATTAATATTAGCGGACCGAAACAGCTATCTCGATCAGTAATGCTTTATAAATGTGATAAGAACATCCTTAGGGCGTGGTATTACGTAATATCGTAGACTATCGTTAAATTACTTGTATGTGGGTTGACAGGGTTCCTGTAAGATTGGTATGAGATTGTTTAATCCTCCATTAGTTCTTTTGTTTTAAATGTAGTTCCAGTTTTAGGTGATTTTTTTTTCTTAAAAGTTTCAGCTTCAAAATTTATTAATAAATAATGTGGAAAATACGAGTTATATATTTATTAATTACGTGCACTTTAAATCATTTCCTTTTTGTTTTCGACTTTTGATTTCGTTATTGACTTATTGATAATGATATTAATACAGTTAAAAAAATTGGATACTTGAAATTTGTAGCAAAACCATTCGTCTTGTATTTATATGAAGTGCTATTTAGAGGTAATTTATTAAGTTTTATATTCTAAAAAAAAAATTAGGGAACTACTAACTGGCCAATATAGAAAAACAATTTATTGATTCGGAATGATAAAATACATTAAAGGTCTTATTTTATATTCTGCCATCGTAATCATTATCATCACATGATACCAACTGCAGAACTCCTCCCCAAATAATTTCCACTTCTGCCGTCGGAAGCTATCTGGATCTACTATTTTATTAGCTGTAAAAATGGTTAATTTTACACAGCACATTATAAGCAAAAATACCAAAATTTTGATTCAGTCTGTTATTTACACAATTAAATTTATATGTGCAAACAAAACTTCGTGTGTTTGTACTAAGATATTGAGTTGAATTATGACGTAGGGGAGCCTTACCGCTAGTTACATGGAGGATTTCTCTGAATCTAGCCTCGTACAGCACAATACATATTACATGTCCATCCTGCGCCGCCCACGGCGACCCCGCAATGAATCCGCGTATACTTACATAAATTTCGTATCTCATAACATTATCTTCACCCAGCCAAATATAGACCATAAGTCTTTAAATGTAGGTTCAATTTTGTTTGTTGTGAGTGAGCATATGTGATCTTTTATCGCGTTATGTTCCTTCAGCATCTCGGTACAAAAATATAAAACAATTGCACAAACATTAACCGACGGACAGACACACCACGACTCACGGTGTCAGACTGCGCTGGACGTACAATGGCATACCGGTATTATGTGCAGAAAATTCACGGTAGCATTAAGCATTAAATTTTGTTTTGTAGTTACTTTGAAAGTGTATGCGCGCATGCAAAGATACTTGAAGTTACCGACAAACGTACGTTATTCATAAAATACATTGTCCCGAGTCCTTTTGTACGTGCTTAAGCAAAGCCATATTATATCATTAATATTAATATGGTCGATTAAGTTACACATTTGTTATTTAATTTCTATATTTGTTTGATCGTTGGTAAGTTATAAGTAGTCAGAAACACACATTGGATACATTAAAAGCATGGTCTCATAGTTTTCGAAAAGTGTACCTTAAAACTTATTTTAATTTTTTTTTAATCATTTTTAGGCATACATTTGACCACCATCTCACCTGATGGTAAGTGATGATGCGGCTAGGATGGATCATGCCTGCCTAAAAACAGCCTATTCACTCTTGCCTATTCACTTTAAAGGTTTGATTCCTTCTGTATGCCAACCAACTCCTTGGTTTACCTACTTAATTTATTTTTTTTGTGAAGATTCTATAATACACTAATATATGACGGTTCTGATGACATGATTAAATTTTTGTGAAGTTAGTTCACTTCACGCTCCTACATAATAACAAGTTGTATATGATAAAAATAAATTCATCATTCAATCAATCATTCATCTTTTGAAATACTCTTTACAATGTGTGAATAATTGTTCCATTACGTGTAGACCTCTTCATAAATGTGCCTGTGTATGTATTTAAAATAACGTATTGCAATAATATTATATTATCACACATGACTAAGTTTAATAATAAAAGACACAAACAGTCTAAGAAATAAATTCATTATGAAACCATGAGCAAAACTTTTCCATTACACTAGTGGTAACTTCCAAAGTTAATACTAACATTTAATGATTAAGTTTGGCTGTTGTTAGTTTGTAAAATGTCCCAACTTTAAACGGGTTAAATGGTGTAAGGTAATGGAACTTTACGTGCCTGGCTTGTAGTAGTATGGTGCTTAAAGTTTATCGTATTAAAACAACAATGCAGTGGTTCCCTCCCGCTAAACAGTTAATTAAATGTTGCAACAAAATGCTTTACCTATACACATACGACCCGTAAAGAATTATTGCATTTACTGCCAAAGGTAAAAAAAAACATTATATGAGAGGTTAGGCCTGACAGTGATCGTAAATTAAGCTATTATTCACAACTGCTGTAAAGTGAAACTATGCACTTTATAATATTCCGTGATATTCCCAATCGTGGTGGACCGGGAACTATCAATCAGTAGTCATAGTCAAATAATATAAATAAACTACATTACCGGGTATAAGAGACCTAACATCTGTCGTCTCGGGTGACGGGCACAGGGCAGTGTTGACGGAAGATAATAACTACCTATTTTTATTGATTTCCTTCAACACTGCATATGGCATGGTCAGGCATTTCACTTACCACATGTTGACCAAACTGACCGTCCCAATCACTTATGATGACAGAAAAAAAATAACATTTAAAACAATTATCGTTTAAAGGTGTTCCGTACAACTGCCATCGAAATAGATAGCGAGCTTTTTCCGTGAGGTTTTTATCAATATGCATACAAGGAACGACAACTGACTAAGACTAATCCTCTCGTGGTCAGAATCGAACGCCACGGCTGGTATCGTACACTACTTGAGCTAAGAATGCTTATTTGGCCGTGTTGGACTCTCAATATCAGGGAAGAGATTGTTGGTCCCATAAAAACAAATTCAGTTGGGTAGGCATTTCCTTGCAAGTTTTATCTGATTGTTTGACAATCTTATGGATCTGTGCCTCCACCACCGCTGTTAATTTAAAAATTGCATGAGTATTTTATGGCTACTGTTTTCATAAATCAATAATGCGTTACGCTCTTTATCATATTTAACTAACAAACATCCTTAGCCCAAACTGCAAACATAATTTTCAGTCATAACATCATCCCCAATAAAACAACCAGGTTTCTATTCCACAAAGGACATAATGTTCTCAAGATAGGCTCGCAACTCCGCCGGCGCCAACAAACGAGTGTGTTTGACTATTTGTTTTATCTATTAATACAGAATACAAATCTCAGAGCTTGTTCGGTCTGCAGCTGAATTACGCGACCGTAAACCAATCGTCGGCACGACATATTTCGTTTACCAAGAAATTAACACAGCGTATCATAGCTAGCTTGATGATGCATGCTATTATGTGCAATGAATATAAGATGATTCCGGGAAGGGTTAGTAAGGAAGTGTAATATTGCTGTCAATAATTTTGCTGTGCTTTATTTAATGCATGTATTTAACTTATATTTAAAATTAATTTGTAATCTAATCTGAATTTGTTGTTGTGATAATTCATAATCTACACTGGATCTCTGTCACTTTATAAGAATGATATATATACTAGTGCTGTTATTTTTGGAAATCGTTTAATGTTCCTCACAGCCTAATAATTTAAGCCTGACCGGCTTAGCCTAGTGTGAGGACCAGGGTAAGCGTTGATGAATTGTAATGATTTTCTCAATAAATATTATAATTATTATTAAATGATGCTGCAAAACGGCACGTTAATTTTTTCATAATACATCACGATCGAATAGAGCTTTATTAAAATTATTGTTTAAAGTAATTTCTTTTCGATATCTTATTAGACTCAAAATCGTATTAGCTGGATATATTCAGAAAGATAATTTATTAAGGAAGTTTTCTAGCAATGGAAATAAAATCGTTTCCAAAAATTAAACCAGTGTTGATTTATTAGCCATATTTGGTGTATTCACCTTGCAAACAGTGTTAATTACGGCAATGTAATTCCACAAACTATTGTCGTATTGCAGGAACAAGCCTGCTCGGCACTGTCGATTCCGCCTCCCCATGCCGCGCCCATAAACTATCCCAGCGTTATTCTGGAACAAAATGTAGCAACTAAACCAGGATAGTTTACATGGGCTCCCGTAGTGTCGCGTGACTCCCCACATTTGTAAACGACTATCCGCGAGATAACGCGAACAAGGGCCGCTGCGTACGTTTTGTTTAATTAAAACTATTGTCTGGCTTCATTTGGATTCATTTACGCAAATAAGCTGCATCGTCACGATTTATTAGGTTGCTAAAGAAGAAAGGGCTATCTGTAATGTGGGAACATAAAAAAGAATGGATAATGAGAAAAATATTTAAGGTTAGCATATTGTTCGCTAGTTTACTAAATTCTCATACAAACATTTTGTAGTGATTGAAGGTCTAAAGTTACCATGGAATAGTAAATATGTACTTAAAAACATAAAAGTTGCTGGCATAGCCTTAGAAGGCTGATTAGCTTTTCAGTATGATTAATATTAGGGTATTCATTGTGACGCGCAAGCTTTTCAGTAACTGATTTTGAGCCGCCTCAAGGTCTCCGGTTAGTTGAATGTAGCAACCTCTAGGAAAGCCAGGATCAGTGGCTCAGCACACTTAGGCACGCACTAATCAACACAGATTATAGTCGCACCACGTGTCTCGACTTATTTTCCTCGTGAAAACAAATACCTTTTAATTATTGTTATAAGTCATGTTAATTATTTATCTATTAACTGAAACTTCTAACACCGGAAGTAACTAAAAGCGTGAAACTCTCTATAATATAATACCTACTTATTTATTCCAAACAGAACCAATCCCTTCCAGAATGTTCTTCGGTAGGTACTTACTTATCCCCAATCGAGCAACTTTGCATGCTTCCTGAGTCTCGATCGGGCAAAATTTATCTATGGATAAGAGGCCTTATGGGGCAGTAGTTGGGAATGCGGGATGGTCGGCTGGTATTATGAGCTCCATCTCTGAATATACGTTTCAAACGTCTCATTGATTAGTTCAGATCGATTCATTAGATCTATTATTGAACGTAAATAATAACTTATTGAGTAACATTTGAACTGGGGACACTATTTTGTGAGACATTTTAGTTTGAATTATATTGTTTTGTACATAACCGCTTAGAATTTTAGTGATGAAAAAGCTATGGCTTACGAAGCTTAAGCCCCGGCAAATACATATTTGAACGATTGTTATGTTTCGTTGAAGTAACAAAAATGCAAGCGGTTATTCATCAAAATTATTATGGATGAATTCAAATGTGCACAAAGTTGTATGTGTTAAAATTATTAGTGGTAAGACTTAATTAACTCGTACTCATTGAGTGTACGAATGGGCAGCGTTTGGTTTGAGAAGGAAGATCTTTTCTTCCAAAATACTTCAGGCCTTCATGATAAAAGTCCTTGACGTGTGTACGATTTCGGTAATGACGCATTGAATATCTTAGGGCCATTTGAATACGCTCTAAGTTGCTTAACTATTACAATGACTAGGTACTATTTATTCCGCTTAATGTAACTTTCACAACGCCTACTATCCCGTTAGTTGCTTATCCAAGAATTGATAGTTAGAAGATGCCATCTAGCATTCTGTCCACGATTCCAGCTTTAAATAATCTGTTAATCAATACCAAAGTAATGCATACTTTGAAATTATTCCTAACACTTTTAAAAGCTTGGCTATCATTAATTTTGTCGACGACCCATTACACCAAATGGTTGAGACGTCGGCTCTTATATCAAGGATTTCGGGTTCGATCCCCGGGCAGTACAAACATCTTTGTGCATAAACATGTCTGTTTGTATTTTATTTGTTGTTTTATATGTATAATATGTATTTTATTTACAATAAAAATATCTAATTATGTTTATCCGTTGTATAGTACCTATATTACAGGCTAAATGCTTAGTTTGGGATCAGATAGCGCTGTGTGTATGTCAGTAAATATTAATTAAATTAAATTCTTTAAAAAGAATATAAACTGTATACCCAGTAAGAAATATATACACACAGTTTTGCAATAAAGTTATAAGTAGATTCTTAAGTTTCGAAGTATTACCATAATATTCGTCCTCTTGAAAAAGATTGAACAGATGTGTATTCGTTATCACTTACAAAAGTTTCAATATAACTTCGAATATAAGTTAAGTCGAACTCATGGCATTTCCAAATTTACAAGAGGCAGGAATTAACTAATTCATAATATTTTCCAAGGTTTCATACCCGATTCATTAAGTGTAAAGTTAAATAAAATATTAAAGTCATTGTGTTAACTATTTCATCATAGCATTATTAACGGGTATGTTATGGAGTATATCTTTTATAAACTTTTAGAATAGCCTATAAGTTATCAAGCCTAGTCATAGATAACTACATTTTACAACCACAAATTGAGATAAAGAGTAAACGGCCTCATCAACCGCTAAATATCATATCTCATACAACTGCACCAATGAAATGGTCAATAATGCAACTATGTTAGGTGCATGTAACAATAATGAGTTCGCCTACGTCGAGATGTTTACACTCGCCATAAATCGAATAAATGTTTTAGTTAACAGAAGCAAAATAGCTACAAGAAGGTTTAGGAATTCTGGTTTCTAGGTAAATGATTTGCATAAAACTCGCTGAGGCAAGAAACATACATCAACACGATCTAAAGATATAAGAATGCTGTATTATTTACGCATTTCAAATTTGAAATAATTTTATGTCCATAAAACTATATCCACTTTACATATAAAAAACGATTCACCGTTGGGCATACAAGGATATTAGAATAAAAGGCTACTAGTTTTAGCTCCTTACTTAAAGTTATTTTTTTATTAAAAATTATAACAATTCCCTACTAGTCCTAAATGTCCTAAAATGTATTGATAATTCAATATTATATTGAATATGTTATTGAATTTTCATAATTTTTTGAGACTGGAATTCTTTTTCATCACATTTATTACCTACTCATAGGAGTTTGTTTAGTTACAGATAAAAATAATACTTTTAAAATTTTCTGAAGTTTTCTCAGAATGAGGTATAAAAAATATATCCCTGTTAATTACTTTGCTTCCCACTTCAGACTAAATCATTTCTATTCCTACCAGAAAATATGGATGTTTATTACTAGCCAGTATTTAATTACGTTGTATTTTTATATGAAAGGCCGTGCCTCGCCGCATATTTTATTATGTGGAGGATAAAATTATGCCAGTTTAAATGATACATTCTAGAACGTACCAAAATACGCGTCGTAAAGATCACTGGAAACCGAACACATTTGTACCCTGTTACAATCAACATAAGAGTGAATATGCTAAACTATATTTGAACCTGACTGAGCTTAACTAGATTCCTGACGTGCTCCGATCCTTATTCCTTGATATAATGACGTCATAAATTTTGAAGACGGGGTAATACACACCACTATAAGAATAATTCTAAAGTGGTGATATACCCGTAAATAGGGTGACCATTTTATTCATCCACAAAGTTCTATATATATAACAGAAATAGGTCAAGGTGAAAATTTACAATGCTAAAAAAACTCACTTATAATAATATCTTGAAACATAAGTAATATGCAACGAAAATAAAAATATTCATTATAATCGTCTAATGTTTACTTTTTGAGTCCTGCAGCAGCTGTTCACTATAAGTCAACAGCTGCTGGAGTTACTTCCCTATGGTGTTTTGTTTTGTCATAACATCCACACTATGTAGGGTTGTTATAGCTAGACAAATTAAAGGTTAGGTGTACCGAGCAAGCACTACTTATGCGGTTTGTCTATGTCTATGTCCCTTAGCTGCCTCTATAGCACTCACTGGAAGAAAGGGGTGGTAATACCATTTTTTTATCGGTGGGCACACGGTACTCGAACGCGTTCGGACAGCTACCATGTTCAATATTTCATTGTTTTCTGCCATTTAAGATTTTTAATAAGTACAAGGGATACCTAATATATCACACTTTATGGTACTTAATCACCTATAGTGAAGCTTTGGATGTAGAATACTAACTACAAAGTTTTACTTGACAATTATCTGATGAAATAAAAACCAATAACAATTCATAAAATAAAAAATCAGTATTCCGGTTTTATCTGAGGAAGTTGGTTACCATACAAGCTCGCTGGCTAGAGTTACTAAAAGAGGGCGGTAATGGGTCATTTTACTCTTACTTTAAACTGTCACTAAGTTGCCTTAAAAGCAGTTACGGTACTTCTCCGTGTTGAGTATTGACAAACTTTTCATGTTAAAAAGATAGTAAGTAGATATGAGTTTGTCTAACAACAGATAGACGTCATAAAGGAACAATAAGCTTACGTTGAAAGGAGATATAATGGAAACATTAAGAATAAAACCTCTTACGGTATTGTTATTATTGGTATTTTAAAACACATAAAGATTAAACGAGCGTCGGTGGCTCAATGGTGTGGACTGTCGCCTTCCNAGCCAACTGTGCATCGTGGAGTTTGATATTTTTACTCAGCTGTTTTCTCAAGCAGTCGGTCCAGTACCCTCGCTACAATGGTCGCCAAGGAATCGGTCTGTAATTGGACCTGTCACCACACTGACGATTTATTTTTAACAATAGGTACAACACAGCTTCAGCATATTATCAGGTAAGTCCGTGACCTAGGCAAAGAGAGAAGAACATAGTAAGAACACGCGGTAGGTGCACACCTGCATGTTGCAGGTGTTCAACACTAAGGTAATCATGTCAGGTGATTTACCCTAGTCATGGTTTTCAAAATTGTTCTCACATCCTTGGCCCAATCAGGACTGACTTCTTCCCTCTACATTGATTAAGAGATGCACCTGCCGTTCCATTATTATTACTAGGAAAACCTGCCGCAGTTCAATCCTGAAGTGTTCTTTGAACATTTCAGCTATTGACAGGGCTCATTTAACCCTTCCACGCTAACTGGAGCACTTGGCTTAGGACTCAACTTATTTGTGTGTTTCCAGAAACTCGGAACTGCTTTTGTGATGCTCCGTACCTAAAATATCCATTTTTATCTTAAGTCGTTATTTGACACCACTTAATTTGGCTTTAAAAATATTTTGGAAACACGCATTCCTATCGTATACGAACCCCTCACGTGGTCTATTATAAAGGACCCATATTGAAACCACAACCTGCTCACTATGAGCGGCTTTCACAGTTATTTCCAACCACATATGTACTTCTTCTTACAGTTGCGCTTATTTTCCACTAGAATGTACCGATGCTTCCGTCAATATTTAATTAACTCATCATACATCAAAAAAATCAGCGATGTTTGATTTAAACGGTTCTTTTAATTAGTGCAGTAGTTTAAGGTACTTAGGATCATAATGAAACTTTCTATAGTTATTGGATAAAAACTATAAAAATATATTTGGGATCAGTCGTGCAAGTACAATATGACGCGATATCTATTATACAATTCTAAACTTAAAATTCTAATGTTGATTCATTGATTCGTACTGTAGTTTTCATATGAGAAGAATCCAGAAAGAAACTCAGTAGTTACTTCTTTCCCTATTACGGTTTTCGAAATAACATACAATATTTATACTATGAAAAATATATTTCGTATAAAGGTAAGCGCTGCAGCGCTGCTTTTGCCAAAGTCCCCTTTTCTGTCGGAAACTCTATACAGTAGATGCTCGCTATTACACTCAAATAATATTCTAATACGAAGCTCGAAAAAAATAATGATTCGACTCCTCGTAAATTCTCTACAACGCGCCCCAGAAAGGGCAAGCAACGTTTATGGCTCGTTCTTTGTGGTCCCGATAAATCTATGGTATCGTGCTTCTATAGATAGCTAATCTGAGTTGTAATAATAAAAGCGTTGAGGAACTGAGCTTTATTCATTTATAGGTTCGCGTGGGAAACTGTATCTCGAACCGTCGTGTGAGTTATTGGTGTGAGATATGAACATTTCAAATACGATATCGGTTTCTATACTAAAAGCTATTTCTAACAAATGTGGCATTGTTTGTAGCACAAAGAAAAAAATTTTTGAAGGTCTAAAAATTCTTATATAAACTGGTTAAATTTGTTTGGTAATTATGTTTCCTTCCCATTAGAGTATTACGTTACATGTTTTCCAACATTCATTTATGTACAAAATATCGTAATGACATAGTTGTTAGGCACAAAATCTCTTAATGGGAAAGACGTTATGTACACGTGTAAAAAGACGATTCATGTTTTACGGTCTATTTAATATCAAGTTTGCAATGAAAAGAGTAATTGATTTGTCAAAATTGTTTCATAACAATTATAAAATCAAGATACTGGAGCCCACTTTGTTCGTTTTTCTTTTTAATAACCCAAGTAGCTCATTGGTGTAACTGCTTTTTATAATCTGTTTTTATTTTTCATTTATGCATATTTAGAACTCTTTATATAGATATATCTGCATATATAGAGCATCGGTCTCAATGGTGTGGACTAGAGGCCTTGCAATCTAGAGGGCGCAGGTTCAAATTCCGCCACGTACTAATTGGCTTTTATAACGCACGTTATCCGACGCTCTTACGGGACTTACGGTGAAGGAAAACATCGGGAGAAAACCTACGCACCTCTGCGAAGAGAATCAAAGTTTGTGCGTGAAGTTGGCCAATCCGCACTGGGCCTTCGTGGACAACTTAGGCCTATAAACCCTTTATGTGTACGATGGTGATGACGATGATGATAACCCTTATATTTGAGTTTTTAATCATAGTTAAAAAACTGATTCTAGGTCGTTTAGTGGGCTGATGATGAAGATGACGATGATGAGAATTTTATTGAATTCTAATATAGAAAAAAACTGAATTAAGAAAACAGAGTTTATCATTGATTTCTCGTGTTACGAACTCCAATCGGATGAGCTCATCGAAACAAATGGTATTAAAAAAAACTTCATTTCGAATCATTAAAATGACCGTATCTCTTCACGGGTACAGGCTGCAATAATCACAGCGTTAACACTTGACACAGCGATTGCACGCTTTCGTCCGCGAGACGGGAGTGTGGACGGAGCACTCACTGATTTTATGCATCGCTACTTGACTTTCCAGCAAGAAATCGTGGAGCCTTTGTGAACAGTAATGATATACTGTTGGGACACAATTTTATAGCGTCGAGTGAATAAATTGATAAAACTATTATAGAACCTTATTTTATGAGAGATTTCCAGCACATTATTTAAAAGTGGAGAGGTTTTATGAAACTAAGTTCAAAAGGCAGTGTATATTTTTAGTAACTACAGTTAAGTTACGATACCTTTCATTTTGTGGGATATATTTTAGGGATAAATTAAACGTTATTTTAAAATAAATTCAAAATATAAGATTTTACTGTGGGACACAAATATTTAGCTACAATCAGTGTACGAACGACATTTGCAAACCTTTTATGTATAAATAAATCTCCACTTTCATATACAACAATTATATTCTTCATATTTGACATCTTTTCAACTTGGGCTGGATGGCGTTGTGAGAATGTCAGTAGATATTTATTTAATATGTATATATTATTATTACAGGTAATATAGTATATCACACAACAATTGTAGTAAGCATATACCTTTGTAACAAATAAAATATTACTCATAGAGCGTTTAAAAGAACTGAGCACACATTTTCGTTATCATAATACACACAAAGCTAAGAAGATTAACATTTTAACAGAAATGAGAAGGAATTTCATATTACATTACACAACTTTACACTTTAGTGGATAAGAATTTTTGAATCTAACATTCGAAAGCGTTATTACGTTTTCCGATTTGTCGATTTGTCGAGCCAGTGAATGTTAGAATGGCGGAAAATCCAAATCAAATTAATTTGTACAATATCGCTTCGGCGAATCCATGCTACGTAAAAAAATACCTAAATAGTACAATTTTAAGATGAAATTAAAAAGAAAACTTTTATTATAGTCAATGGTTTTACTCCATTTACGCAATATCCGATAGTCAATGGAAGCAAGAAATTTAATAACTTGAGACGTGGGCTTTTTGTACAGTGACCACCCGCTGTATTTTGCGACTTAAAGAAAACAAAAATGTTTTTATTATATTCGTGATAGGGAAAGCATAGACATACCGAAATAATTTGTTTAATGTCGTGAATTAATAACTCCAGTTTGTGACGGCTAATAATCGATGCTTGGTGGTCTAGTTGGCACAACGTTCGGCTGAGTAACCCGAAGACCTCAAATCCCGCTTGGAAAACGTCACTTTTTGCGATCTTTCATCGAATTGTTAGGTCTTTGCAGGCCTTTCAATTACCTGATTGTCCGAAAAGAAAGATGAATCCGTGATTCGGAGGGCACGTTAAGCCGTCGGTCTCGGTTACTGTCCATCCTAAGATGACACCCACCAATCCGCATTGGGCCCACATGGTGGGTAAAATACCCAATCTCCCTATAGCTGTGTGGGCAGGCCTGTGCCCTGCAGTGGGCCGTTGTAGGCTGGTCATGATGATGATCTAATTAAATACCTATCATGGACGTATAAAAAATACGGACGGATAAAAAATACCTTTATTGATATTTTGACTATTTATTGATTATTGACGACCCATTTGGTGTAGCGGTTGAGACGTCGACTGCAAGCAACGCCATGGGTTCCGGGTTCGATCCCCGGGCAGTACAAATTTGTGTGCATGAACATGTCTGTTTGTAATGGTCTGGGTGTTTTCTATGTATAATATGTATGTATTTACAAAAAATATAATGTGTGTTTATCCGTTGTTTAGTACCCATAATACAGGCTTCACGCTTAACTTGGGACTAGATGGCGCTGTGTGAACGTCAGTGGATATTTATTTATTTATTTATATTGACCAACTAATAGCACACATTCATATAAAAAAATATTCCTGAACCAGTGATCTTAATATACGAGTATCATACGAGTTTGATATCCTGTAGGCAGCACAAGCGGTCAGATTATGCTATATCCACTATTGTAATGTCCGCTTAAGTTATTCATAAACATGGTTCATTTAGCCGGCACACCATATCGGGAATATTTCAAGGCTCTGCGGTCATTATCTCATAGTCTTGTTGGCGAACGAAGTATGTCAAAGTGCTCACCCAAATAGTTTGTTAGTACTCTACAAGTATTCCGAGAACAGGGATTAGTTTAGTTTGGCCGTTAATAATGCATATTATGTGATAAGTTGATAACCATTCCTTAGAAACTGAGCGAGTTTATTGACCAGATTTTGATATGCTTCCTAACCTAATAACACGTATTGTTGGTGTTTTGAAGACCGTTCAAAATGAACGTTTTTTCCTACTCATCAGCGCAAAGGGTTTGAATATAAATTGTATTTTTAAATTAAGATTTGCTATAGTAGGCACAAAAAAATAAGTTTATATTGACTTTTAGTAAAAACAATAGGATAGTTTGGATTGATTTCGTTGTTCATATTAATTTCTTACTTTTTAACCCTTTGGCCGCCAGTGACGTCTTAAGCGCCAGACAATAGATTTTCTATTGTGTCTGGATTCCCGGCGTTCAATGGGTAAATATGAACCCAAGTTCATTTCTTCAAAACATCTATGATTATTTCAGACATCGTACATATTATTGCATTATGTGTAGATAACATTATGAATGTTCAGAATAAATATTATCTTAATTGGTGAAAAGACAAAGCGTGGTCACTTGATTTAATTGAGTGTCGCCTTTCAATAATATCACTCTACAAATAGCTTCTTATCAACTCCCGTTCCTTAAAAATATGGTTTATTTGATTTATCTTGTTATTTGAAGTTTCCATTAAAGTTAATTTAACTTTCAATAATGCACTACTGTAAAAAAATTAAAAAACTTTCATTGTTTTTTTTTCATTATCATTATTACATAATAAAAAAGCACGTTCAAACGTCGTATAACGTCATTCGTATACGATTTTTGAAGACGTTCTTAAATAATTAACACTAATGTATAATAAATAGTGTTTTATTTGTCGTAACAATATAATAAACTTTTCAAAAGGTTCAGGCCTTATGGTGTCTAATTACATCAGCGAGTATAGAATGTATAATAAAATATAAGTTTTATGAGTGAGTGTCGGCGAGCGGATGCGTATGAGAGGTGATGATGGACCTTTTAGAAGTATCATGATATGTTTGGTACAAGTTGAGAGAACTTAAGTATTATATTTTGACGACCAATTTGTGTGGCGGTTGAGACGTCGGCTACTACACTAAGGGTTCCGGGTTCGATCCCCGGGCGGTACATACATTTGTGTGCATGACCATGTCTGTTTGTAATGGTCTGGGTGTTTACTATGTATAATATGTATGCATTTACAAGAAAAAAATATATATATGTATGTCAACCCGTTGTTTAGTACCCATAATACAGGCTTCACGCTTATCTTGGGCTAGATGGCGCTGTGTAAATGTCTGTGGATATTTATTTAGCTATTTGTATTCTTTCAGTATTAAGTCGGCACGATCGCTTGATGTATTAAATTGATATTTGCAGTAGATAAATGAGAGATATGAAGTATTATTCTCAAGGAAATAAAATCACACTCGTAATATAGGCCTTATAAATTGACAAGGTTCCTTTTGTGGATACCTTGAGTTTCTATTGAAACTAATATCAATACCACACACAATAGTACATACATGCCATAATTAAAATATTTAGTGTAATATTAAACGTTATTTAATTATATTTACTGTGATGTATCACTGATATATTACTGGTGCAATCTGAATAATATATTAAAGAAAAATTCATTGGTTGTACTATGTACCAAATAACATAATATAATGTAAACACATCCATTATCTAAATGGATAATATTTTTGAATGCTAAAAGTTAACCAGCCCTAGCCACAATATTTTTTTTTACAATTACACCGTAAGCATTAAATATTTTACCAAAACCTAATATTTGATGCTAATTAAGCAATACAGGTAGATACAACATTGTTTACTAGACAGTGGTGACAAATATTCCAATACATAATTGTGACCTCTGACTCTTGTTTTCTTTTCATTTGGGTTTGTTTTCATTCCGCATTCTCTCAAACTTTGGACCAACCTTTTTAAAAAACTATCTAACCGCCCCCTCGCGGCTCGATCTCTTCACACCTAAGAATTCAATTAATCTCTACGCGCCCGCATCACTGGCCACAAGATTCGTGACTCGTAATTACTTTTTACGAGTAAAAAAACTTATAAAAACTATTATACTTGTAGCTTGTTTAGTAGAAAGAACAGATACGAGTTAGACATTTTGAACTTGAAATTAGGTTCAGTTCTGTTTAGGGAGGATTTCGGAACAAATCTTGTACAAGATTTACTAGGTAGGTAGGAAATAGGAAATGACAGCATTAGGTTGAATGGAATATTTTTTAATATTTTTATTTTTTGTATTACTATAAACTTATGACAATAGAAATCAGTTGACAAAAATATCAGCCTTACAAGGAATTAGTTAAGACAGCTTTTAATGTAAGTCTGTCTGTTTTTTGCAAAAATATCTAGTTCAATAAATAAACTGGAGTAGAGTCTTCATATTTACAAAACATTAAATTTCAAAAATCGTTTGTTTTAATACAAAAATGATATAACTAAAAGTACTTCAAACTGTCAGGCAAATAAAAAATAAGTCAATTTTTAACATTGTAGGAAAAAATAAGAAAATATTACATTAACAAACCGTAAAATAATACCGTTAGCTTTACAACACGACAATCAAGTGCCAGTAAATTACAAACAAGATTCATATCTACGATTCGTCATTCAAGAAATTAATCTGCCTAGTCCCGCGGCATCGCCTACAGATATTTCAATATCCTTCAAAAGAATTCCATTTATTCGACGGTACCTGCAGGCTTCCTTCATATTTCTCGTGGAATAACAAAGCGGCCGGGATCAAGAGTTGACCCTTGCTTGAGTCGAATGCAGTAAGAAGTAAAAAACTATGCGCACGAGCACGCAAATGAAATCGAAATATAGTAACGTCTGCGGCAAGGTCTCGCAAAATGAGATACGTCCATTTGATTAACCATTGTTGGAATAGGACTGTGGAGTCGTACTTCATGTGGTAAATAAATTACACTTAAAATTAAACTGACTCCAGTACAGAAACTGAAACAATTGCATAGTTCTATTGCAATATCGCATTGTGGGCATGACGTCATCCCGAAATTAAGGTGTTAAATGATTTCATTTTTGACAAGGTTGTATTTTTGGTTTTTATTTAGGGATTATTTGTATTTTATCTTTTGAGAAATATACTCATAATATTTTTGTTTACAATACTTATAATTTACTGGCGATTCTCATATATTTTATGTTTAAAAATATTATTAAAACTACAGCTAACATTTATTAAGATAGTCGCCGGGATTAACAACTTAACTTACCCTTAGAAGCACAGAGGGACTTGATATAAAATTGTATCGTTCACCCATCCGATGATTACCGTTTGTGATAGTTCAATTTGCGAACTTCAACCGAACGCACTACCCGCTACGCTGTCAAACCCTGTATTAGTTTGAAATAAACAACGATGTCATTATGGTCTTACCGTTTAGCATATTGATCGTATCGAATAGTTATAGGTAGTCAAATAAACGGAAAATACGACTAAACACTGGTGTTTGCTTCCAGACCGCCTAACGGCCTTTGATAAATACTTATGAGCAATCTTTGATTTGGACTCTTCTAGTTCTACCGTAGTGCCAGAAATCCATATGAAATGGTAAGTTATTTTGTATAGAATAATGAAATAGTAATTGCAGTTAGTGATATAATTGGGTATAAGAGTCCTAATATTCGAGTCGTCTCAGGTAACCAACGCTGGAACGGCCTGACATTTATTTGATTGGTTACCCTCAACGCTGCTTCTGTCTGATAGGCGCATCACTTATCATCACGTGAATAAACGGGTCATCTTGTTTACTTCATTATATAAAATTAAATAATACATTCTAAAATTAGGATTAGAGCTTTATAAATTCTTTATATGTAAGTGGCTTACTTAATCCTGAATCATCGTTTATTGGTCATGAGACCAATACATTTACATATGAAAGTAATGGAGTGTTATTTCCTTTTTTATGACGACATAATGTGACATGTTATGAAAAATGTTTCATAATTCTTTGAAAACATCCCTTCGTTTTCGTGGACACTTGTTTTATATTTATACGTTTACGCTAGTATAAAAATATTTATATTTTATACATATATGTAAATCTGTTTTAGTATTACAATAAATAACAAAGTCAATAAATTCAAATCTGTCCTCACGGTGAATAGCATCGTAAAAAAGTTATAACTCCTCTAAGGATTTAATAATTACATGTTTAGTATATCCATAAATATGCATCTGATATTTGAAGAACATCATTTAAATTAATACATACTTAATTCTTTATCGGATGATTTATTTATGGCTTCGTATTGCAAATTTTAAGCTTAGTAATTGCTTTCTGAAGAAAAATTTCGTATCAAATAACAATTTATAGATAAACATAGAAGAAGAAAAAGGTACATATTAGACTTTTTCAAATATACTTAAGCTATTGTTTTGTACCTTTACGCTATATTAACTAATAGAATTTTGGATTTCATTTTAGGAAAAAAAATATTCTGATAAAGATAAAAAGGACACTACTACTTACTAGCCAAAGACCATGAAGACTAAAAAACAGAGCGGCTTGCCTTTGATGTTTTCATGCTATAATTAAGTTTGCATAACTTTTTATGAGAGTCAGATCATCTAATAAATCCACATGCCTACGNCATTCCTAGAAACTGAGCGAGTTTATTGACCAGATTTTGATATGCTTCCTAACCTAATAACACGTATTGTTGGTGTTTTGAAGACCGTTCAAAATGAACGTTTTTTCCTACTCATCAGCGCAAAGGGTTTGAATATAAATTGTATTTTAAATTAAGATTGCTACAGTAGGCACAAAAAAATAAGTTTATATTGACTTTTAGTAAAAAACAATAGGATAGTTTGGATTGATTTCGTTGTTCATATTAATTTCTTATTTTTTAACCCTTTGGCCGCCAGTGACGTCTTAAGCACCAGACAATAGATTTTCTATTGTGTGTGGATTCCCGGCGTTCAATGGGTAAATATGAACCCAAGTTCATTTCTTCAAAACATCTATGATTATTTCAGACATCGTACATATTATTGCATTATGTGTAGATAACATTATGAATGTTCAGAATAAATATTATCTTAATTGGTGAAAATACAAAGCGTGGTCACTTGATTTAATTGAGTGTCGCCTTTCAATAATATCACTCTACAAATAGCTTCTTATCAACTCCCGTTCCTTAAAAATATGGTTTATTTGATTTATCTTGTTATTTGAAGTTTCCATTTAAAGTTAATTTAACTTTCAATAATGCACTACTGTAAAAAAATTAAAAAACTTTCATTGTTTTTTTTTCATTATCATTATTACGTTACATAATAAAAAAGCACGTTCAAACGTCGTATAACGTCATTCGTATACGATTTTTGAAGACGTTCTTAAATAATTAACACTAATGTATAATAAATAGTGTTTTATTTGTCCGTAACAATATAATAAACTTTTTCAAAAGGTTCAGGCCTTATGGTGTCTAATTACATCAGCGAGTATAGAATGTATAATAAAATATAAGTTTTATGAGTGAGTGTCGGCGAGCGGATGCGTATGAGAGGTGATGATGGACCTTTTAGAAGTATCATGATATGTTTGGTACAAGTTGAGAGAACTTAAGTATTATATTTTGACGACCAATTTGTGTGGCGGTTGAGACGTCGGCTACTACACTAAGGGTTCCGGGTTCGATCCCCGGGCGGTACATACATTTGTGTGCATGACCATGTCTGTTTGTAATGGTCTGGGTGTTTACTATGTATAATATGTATGCATTTACAAGAAAAAAAAATATATATGTATGTCAACCCGTTGTTTAGTACCCATAATACAGGCTTCACGCTTATCTTGCGGCTAGATGGCGCTGTGTAAATGTCTGTGGATATTTATTTAGCTATTTGTATTCTTTCAGTATTAAGTCGGCACGATCGCTTGATGTATTAAATTGATATTTGCAGTAGATAAATGAGAGATCATGAAATATTATTCTCAAGGAAATAAAATCACACTCGTATATAGGCCTTATAAATTGACAAGGTCCTTTTGTGGATACCTTGAGTTTCTATTAAAACTAATATCAATACCACAACAATAGTACATACATGCCATAATTAAATATTTAAGTGTAATATTAAACGTTATTTAATTATATTTACTGTGATGTATCACTGATATATTACTGGTGCAATCTGAATAATATTATGGAAACACATCCATTATCTAAATGGATAATATTTTTGAATGCTAAAAGTTAACCAGTCCTAGCCACAATATATTTTTTTTTTGCAATTACACCGTAAGCATTAAATATTTTACCAAAACCTAATCATCATCATCATCATCAGCTCATTAAACGTCCCCACCGAGGGGCACGAGCCTACCCTATGGGGTGATTAGGCCTTAGTCGTCCACGCGGGCCCAGTGCGGATTGGACGACTTCACACACAACCTTCGAAACCTAATATTTGATGCTAATTAGGCAATAACAGGTAGATACAACATTGTTTACCAGACAGTGGTGACAAATATCCACATACATAATTGTGACCTCTGACTCTTGTTTTCTTTTCATTTGGGTTTGTTTTTCATTCCGCATTCTCTCAAACTTTGGACTAACCTTTTTAAAAAAACTATCTAACCGCCCCCTCGCGGCGATCTCTTCACACCTAAGATTCAATTAATCTCTACGCGCCGCATCACTGGCCAAAGATTCGTGACTCGTAATTACTAATTCTATACTAATAATTAATTCGTAAAAAACGAGTAAAAAAAACCTATAAAAACTTATATACTTGTAGCTTGTTTAGTAGAAAAGAACAGATACGAGTTAGACATTTTGAACTTGAAATTAGGTTCAGTTCTGTTTAGGGAGGATTTCGGAACAAATCTCGTACAAGATTTACTAGGTACCTACCTATAGGCAATAAGAAATGACAGCATTAGGTTGAATGGGATATTTTTTAATATTTTTATTTTTTTGTCTTATTAAGACTATAAACTTATGACAATAGAAATCAGTTGACAAAAATATCAGGCTGATATTTTATACAAGGAATTAGTTAAGACAGATTTTAATGTAAGTCTCTCTGTTTTTTGCACAAATATCTAGTTCAATAAATAAACTGGAGTAGAGTCTTCATATTTACAAAACATTAAATTTCAAAAATCGTTTGTTTTAATACAAAAATGATATAACTAAAAGTACTTAAAACTGTCAGGCAAATAAAAAAGAAGTCAATTTTTAACATTTGTAGGAAAAAATTAAGATATTAAATATAATTAACAAACCGTAAAATAATACCGTTAACTTTACAACACGACAATCAAGTGCCAGTAAATTACAAACAAGATTCATATCTACGATTCGTCATTCAAGAAATTAATCTGCCTAGTCCCGCGGCATCGCCTACAGATATTTCAATATCCTTCAAAAGAATTCCATTTATTCGACGGTACCTGCAGGCTTCCTTCATATTTCTCGTGGAATAACAAAGCGGCCGGGATCAAGAGTTGACCCTTGCTTGAGTCGAATGCAGTAAGAAGTAAAAAACTATGCGCACGAGCACGCAAATGAAATCGAAATATAGTAACGTCTGCGGCAAGGTCTCGCAAAATGAGATACGTCCATTTGATTAACCATTGTTGGAATAGGACTGTGGAGTCGTACTTCATGTGGTAAATAAATTACACTTAAAATTAAACTGACTCCAGTACAGAAACTGAAACAATTGCATAGTTCTATTGCAATATCGCATTGTGGCATGACGTCATCCCGAAATTAAGGTGTTAAATGATTTCATTTTTGACAAGGTTGTATTTTTGGTTTTTATTTAGGGAATTATTTGTATTTTATCTTTTGAGAAATATACTCATAATATTTTTGTTTACAATACTTATAATTTACTGGCGATTCTCATATATTTTATGTTTAAAAATATTATTAAAACTACAGCTAACATTTATTAAGATAGTCGCCGGGATTAACAACTTAACTTACCCTTAGAAGCACAGAGGGACTTGATATAAAATTGTATCGTTCACCCATCCGATGATTACCGTTTGTGATAGTTCAATTTGCGAACTTCAACCGAACGCACTACCCGCTACGCTGTCAAACCCTGTATTAGTTTGAAAAAAAACGATGTCATTATAGTCTTACCGTTTAGCATATTGATCGTATCGAATAGTTATAGGTAGTCAAATAAACGGAAAATACGACTAAACACTGGTGTTTGCTTCCAGACCGCCTAACGGCCTTTGATAAATACTTATGAGCAATCTTTGATTTAAATTGGACTCTTCTAGTTCTACGTAGTGCCAGAAATCCATATGAAATGGTAAGTTATTTTGTATAGAATAATGAAATAGTAATTGCAGTTAGTGATATAATTGGGTATAAGAGTCCTAATATTCGAGTCGTCTCAGGTAACCAACGCTGGAACGGCCTGACATTTATTTGATTGGTTACCCTCAACGCTGCTTCTGTCTGATAGGCGCATCACTTATCATCACGTGAATAAACGGGTCATCTTGTTTACTTCATTATATAAAATTAAATAATACATTCTAAAATTAGGATTAGAGCTTTATAAATTCTTTATATGTAAGTGGCTTACTTAATCCTGAATCATCGTTTATTGGTCATGAGACCAATACATATACATATGAAAGTAATGGAGTGTTATTTCCTTTTTATGACGACATCATGTGACATGTTATGAAAAATGTTTCATAATTCTTTGAAAACATCCCTTCGTTTTCGTGGACTTGTTTTATATTTATACGTTTACGCTAGTATAAAAATATTTATATTTTATACATATATGTAAATCTGTTTTAGTATTACAATAAATAACAAAGTCAATAAATTCAAATCTGTCCTCACGGTGAATAGCATCGTAAAAAAGTTATAACTCCTCTAAGGATTTAATAATTACATGTTTAGTATATCCATAAATATGCATCTGATATTTGAAGAACATCATTTAAATTAATACATACTTAATTCTTTATCGGATGATTTATTTATGGCTTCGTATTGCAAATTTTAAGCTTAGTAATTGCTTTCTGAAGAAAAATTTCGTATCAAATAACAATTTATAGATAAACATAGAAGAAGAAAAAGGTACATATTAGACTTTTTCAAATATACTTAAGCTATTGTTTTGTACCTTTACGCTATATTAACTAATAGAATTTTGGATTTCATTTTAGGAAAAAAAATATTCTGATAAAGATAAAAAGGACACTACTACTTACTAGCCAAAGACCATGAAGACTAAAAAACAGAGCGGCTTGCCTTTGATGTTTTCATGCTATAATTAAGTTTGCATAACTTTTTATGAGAGTCAGATCATCTAATAAATCCACATGCCTACGCCGCGTCGAATTAACCACAACTTTATTATTTGCCTTAACAACATTACAAATCAAACGATTTCAAATGCTAATACCTGTTTTAATACAGACAACGTAATGGGGATAAAGATTTATTGCTTAGAGGTAAGTCTGGAACAGCAATTAGCTTTGTAGATTGTGTTCCAGGGATTTACAGAGCCCTTTTATTTTTAAGACCGAGGGTTCAGCATAAGTCACGCGCTGCCCCGAAAAGGAAACTTCCTCGGTAATTACATGCAAGACGGTGACCGGCCAGGAGGGTTTCACCCCTCTCTACATCACGCGATAATAAAGCTTTGCACAGTGGAAAAAATAACAACCTACATTGCTCGAAATAAAATTGCGTACAACACATCAAGTGATACCAATCGACCGATGGCGTGTTATATACTGATTTCATCATACAAAGGACACATTTACTCATAGCTACACCCATTTACAAAGTTACGTTCACTCTCACACTATGGCGGATAGTTCGAAGCATAAACTCAATATCGAAGCAACAAATATTCATCGAAACTTCACCCTCAGAAACATCAATGTTCTTATTTAACTTTCCGAACTACTTTGACTTTCAATATGTTTACCATTTTAAATTACACGTTTAACTGTGTAAGTTTTTTGAATTACATTTCTAGTGCAAACTTAGTTTATTGAAAACATTTGCGACGCTACTTCGTCTGCAATTTTAACTTAGTATCCGTGTATTTTAACTTGATCAATGTTTAAATTTTCATAGCGATTCCATTTACTCCGACGCTTATAGTGCATAATACAAATGCATAAGGGGTACAATAAAACGTGCAACAAGAATAGCGGTGAGGTGAGGTCTGAGTTCGTGTGTGTCAGGCCTAGGTATTAGGGTCCGTGCGGCCGGTGGACGGCTGTCCTCAAGTTGGTAGCCACGGCCGGTTCTTAACCGCCTCTCTAGTACGGCACAAGCCAAGTTGCGTTACGGACGCGCGTCGATCGCTCTCGGCGCGCGCATACATACTCGACAAAGTTAAAACAAAACTTTCTTGACTGTGTGTTGGTAGACTGTGTATCGTGCCTCAGTGTACTGTGTTCGCTGACTGTGTGTATTAGACTGTGGTGGTGCGTTTTGGCGGGAACCAGGACTGAATGTGCCGGGGGCGCGAGAGCTACTTTACATAATAGCTGATATCTGCGCTAAGCTTTCGTAATTGTTGCGTGATAACAGTAAGTACATGGTTTGATTTAGCTGTTATTGGTCGCATTTCTTTGTCTGTGTGTTTCAGTCTTTTTTATGCGATTGGTATTTATTTTTATGCTTTTAGTATTTTAGTTGTATGAAAATTTGTTTACATTAGACGCTTTACGAGAAACACTGCACGTGTTACGCGTGTGTAACCCGACGTAAACATTATTGAGCTTTATTGATTAAGTTAAGTGAATCAATTACTCAGAGTTGTAGGTAGGTACTATAAACTTTTAATAAAGTTAGTCTAGTAGCTGTAAAATTTTATTGAAGCAATTCTTATGCTCTACTTTGTTTGAATTTGTTTACTTGGTTTAGAAGCTTATTTGAGTAATATAATGGTGGACATGACTGTATTCCGTTTTTAAGCGTCTCTTCATATAGATTAATAATAAATATCCTATACGTCAACTGTGTATGCTTTGGTAAATTGTATAATAATTAATATTTAATTAATAAGCTTTCATTATATTCCAAAATCAATTACCTTGATGGATACTCCGCAGTTAAATCCTAATTATATTTTTGTAATATAATGAGCGTCGGTGGCCCATTGGTGTTCCGATCTAGAGGGTACAGGTTTAAATCCCGCCACGTACTATTGTGTATTATGTGTATTCGAATTTTCTGAATAACGTATACGTTTATATTCAAAGGTGATTAAGTCTATTTGTAACCATGCTATGAAAGAAAGAAAAAATAATCTTTTTGTATTGTTATTGTATGTTTATCCGACGCTCTTATGGTGAAGGAAAACATCGTCAGAAAGCCTGCGCACGCCTACGAAGAAATTCAAAGGTGGTTGAAGTAACTAAGGCCTATAGTATACACCCTACACGAGTAGGCCCCTCGGTGAGGACGTATAGTGGGCTGATGATGATAAAGATGAAATATATAAAGTACATTATGGATATCATCCGTATCATTAAATATAACGAGTGCTAAAACACAGACGGAAAACTGTTGTAGACTAATGTCTAAATATCCCTATTTATGTATTTTGAGTAATAATATGTTAATATACAATAAGTTATTGTTTGGTATGTTAGTGACTAGTTAAACTACTATCAAAAACGGTGGTAAAATATAAACATTTTTCTTTATTTATACAACTAACTCAAAGTTTCTAGTTTTGAATTTCGAATTCTTGGCTACACAAACCAAAGTCAATAAACTCATCGTCCTGCAATCTCGTAAAGCACATCCACGTCGATGGTGAGATTGAGCAGGCTCCGGGTATCTTAACGACGTATCGCTGCGAACTATCTCGACAATGGTCCGGTCTGGCTCGGTGTGCCAATTGATACTTGCTAGAATAGTAGGGGTTATTGTGTTTGATCCTTTAACCTTTGGAATACATTGAACTCAAAGTCGCCGGCGATTTTTTTAAATTCGTAAAAACAAACACATACCTCTAACTGGATGTACTTACGCGTATATACGCATCCATATGGATTGAATGACGATTGATGTTGACTGCTTAGGATCGGTCTCGATACTTGCTAGTCTTTTAAAGGATGTTTTTTTTCAGCATCGTCTTCATTAAATCGTAATGATAATTATTAAAATTTGATGCTCTCTACGGGATGTGACCTCTGTAGAAACAGTATTTTATTATAATTTTATTTCTTTGTTCGAATGGATACAGTTATTCAAGATGTATTTTATTTGTTTTTGAGATAGTGCTTCACGTGTTTTCACATCCACAGTTTTCTAGTGATTGTGGTATCCTGTGGCCGCGGCCTTATGCTCCGTGGAGGCCATTTATATACTATAGCTTTAAGATGTATGTTTTGTTGTTATTGTAGTTAACGTTAATACCAACTGATGATATTTTCTTGATTTAATTAGAAGTATGTCTAAACAAATTCGAATGCAAGTATATAGTATCCAATCGTTTTCTCTCATTTAAAATGGAAATTAAGGGAGATTGTAGGAAATTCTATTTAAAATGTAGTTATATATTTAAGTGTTGCAAAAGGACAAGGAAGTCTTATATAATAGCGAAAAGGTACCGACAAAACAATGAGTAATTACGTTCAAAGTGTGCCAATATTCAAATCATAGCTAAAGGCGTTGTACGCAACTCAGTAAATGTTTCTCAAATGTAATGTCTTTACGATTAACTTAAATTAAGCTACACCGCTGAAAATATTTTAACGCTGAGTAAGATAGTTATATATATTTTTGGTTTCGCCCTATAAAACACTTGAATATCGCGGCAAGTTATAATCCAGAAACAGAAAACTTCAATGAAAATCTCTCATTATTTGATATTACTTTGAATGGCCTTAGTCTGGCATTGGAAGAATTTCATATGGCTTTAATAGTGCATGTGTTCAGAAGCCTGAAAGTGTGGTTCATTATTATATTATCACTTATTTGACGACCCATCTGGTGTAATGTCAACTATTACACCAAGGGTTCGGGGTTTGATCCCCGGTTAGAACAAACATTTGTGTGCATGAATGTGTCTGTTCGAGTTGTTATGGGTGTTTTCTTTGTATAATATATATGTATTTACAACAAGAGTATAAAATAGTATGTTTATCCGTTGGTTAGTATCCATAT
Source organism: Leucinodes orbonalis (assembly GCA_019425675.1). NCBI lineage: Eukaryota > Metazoa > Arthropoda > Insecta > Lepidoptera > Crambidae > Leucinodes > Leucinodes orbonalis. The sequence continues at coordinate 118,444 of PQWD01006161.1, forward strand.
TACAGGAAAATGCTTAGTTTAGGGTTAGATGGCGCTGTGTGAATGTCAGTGGATATTTCCTTATTATTATTTATTGGATAACAATTTAGGGCCACAGAAAATTAAATTAACACCTAAATCGCTGAGTCACACCTTCGCTAACACTTGATTAATTCAAAGCACATTTAGCCGGGCGCACGTAAATAATTAAATTAAACTAGTTTGAAGTGCATTCAATACTTGGTAAGTACTTCTTGATATTTTAATGCCAAAGAACTGGTAAAACAACTGCGTCGTACGTTATTATATACGTCGTTTCTTGCAGCTAGTCTTTGATTTTTAAAGTATTTTTCAAACTTCAGTTCTTGTTTGAGTTGATTAAAAGTTATATTCAATGCGTTGATATAAAGGATTTAGTTGCCATTATATTTCTTGACAAAATTGTGAGTAAAAAAATAGTTGGCTCCGATTTGGGTCTTTCATTCAATAAATTAGTCTTCAAAAAGCCCAGTCTGAAAAAAGGACTGCATTGAAGCTTTTAAATATAGTGTTAAGATTTTCGGTAAAAGTATTATGATTACCGCCTTTCTCACCATTTAAATCGCTCGTTTTTTTCGATGTGATAAACTATGTTTTGATAAATGATGTCATTTTTTATGAAAACTGTTTAGTTTTCTGTTTCAGAAGCTAAGAACATAATATATCTATTGGTTTTTACTTATTTCTGTTGTGCATCCAAGACAATCCATTAATTGCAGTTCGTTAGTTATATTAAACCATTCCACGTGCAAGAAAATTAATTACACAACAAGCCCCTTAAAGAGTCAAGTTAAGGCTACATTTTCATTGCACGTTGAATTTGTTCGCATTTGAAGATAGATTCATATCGTAAATACAACAAAATGAAGTAACAAAACATCCAACTAAGTGCTCGCAAATGGTTATTGTAGTAGAACAAAGTGCATTCAGTGCTAAGTGCATCTTAATTTTGCATCGTGTTATCTTGGTAATGGGCTATCTCTTCTATCTATCGCCACTGCGATGTTGCGGCCGAATAGGAGTTAAAATTAGTTTAATTGGATACGTCTCTACTCTAGGTAGTAAATAGTTGAGCGTGACTCTACTGTAACAATGTATCGCCTGCATTATGTTTATCTTACAATAGTTACTGTCAACACTATAGTAAACTCCTTAAATATGTTATAAGTTTTACTGACGAGTAATAACGGTTCATGATGCTGATTATGCGCTGATTGTTAAAATAAATATGTAGTCGAAAAAAATATATATAATAATATATATTACATGGCTTTAAACAATGAGTTGTAAAAATTTACTGGACAGGCCTTCCTTGCCTTACAGCGCTTATTGTATGTGTATAAAGGATTATACACATACAATAAGCGCTGTAAGAAGACCACCACGCATAAAATGACCTGATTTCACACCAAGCATCGCTAGTCAGTACGAGCAGTGGTATATAAATAATACTGACACACAGCGCCATCTAGCCCCAAGTTAAGCGTGAAGCCTGTATTATGGGTACTAAACGACGGATACATAAATGTTTGTACTGCCCGGGGATCGAACCCGGAACCCTTGGTGTTGCAGTCGACGTCTCAACCGCAACACCAAATGGGTCGTCAAATATAATAATCATATAAGTAAACAGAATGAGGTTTATAAAAATAATATGTAGAACTAATCTTAATTTTCAAAACATCTTCATTAAGGATACGAACCACCAACTTATTACTTAGAAACCAAAGATACATTGAATCAAATAATTTACATACTAAACAATGCATTCATATTTTGCTACTTAACTTCTCCAGTAGAATATGTGTTAAATTTAAATTCATGAGCTTATCCAACATCAAGCCATAATGAGTATTTTGAAACAACAATGGGTCATTTTGCTCGTCATTGAACAAGCCTATATACAATATACTGGCTATCTACTTGCTTTAGAATCAAGCTATTCTTCCGTATGATGTTTCATATAAGCTAACTACGCTCAAATTAAAAGATAAGATCTTTTGATGATCTTGTTTAAATGAACATTTGGTCGAAGAAATTTAAAATTTACAGTTAACATTGAATGTAATTAATTTGACAAAATCTTATACCTTTCGTGTTGTTAGTTCGGCCCTTTCCATAACAAATTCAATAATAAGTACAAAAATATTTAAGTTCTAATATTTTACGATTTCATTGGCAAAATAGAGATCATAAGAAATTCATTTATAAGTAACTTTATTTTGGATTCGATTTTCTCTCATCATTCCAATATGTAAATTTAGAATTTTTCAATCCTCAAAGTAATCCTTTCAGAATTTGTTTCATATATCTTATTTATTACATAAGAAAACAAATAATCTAATCATCCGATGGTAAGTGATATAGTCGTACAAGTATGATCGGAAGTTAATTTTTAAATTTCAAATTATATTTAAACTGTACAAAATAAATAAATAGATAAGTAAATAGTAACTTTTTTATGCAGTCTTCCTTATTATTTTATCTTTCGTTTTCCAATTTTCCACAACCAATTTCCACTTACAGATTAAGTTGAACAATAATTTCATAGTTAAGGGAAGAGTTCAATTATAATATAATACAAAACCGTAACATATATACGAAACACCCGTTTATTTTTATTACACTCGTAAAATTTAATTTATGTTTCAATAGAATCAATTTGCGAAGCGCATCGCGTCTAGATCGCGTATGCGCAAACACACTTGAATCGTCCACTAAGGTATTTGATTGGACATTTCCCTGTAGGCTGATAATATTTGATTTAATAGTCAGTTGAAATTTTAACGAGGAGCAAGTGGCAGTTTGAATGTCGTAATGTTATATTAAGTATGAGTTAAATCAAGACAGTAGTATAGTTATGTGATGTTGGTGATTGTAATCGCGGTTTACGGGAAGTTAATCAAAAATTATTGCCAACGATAATCTCAGAATTGAATGTTATCTTTGACTGTTATTATTTGTGATTAAAGCCGACACGTATTAGTTTCTAGTTAACTGTTAATAAAAATTACCTTATAAGTAATCTAGTTAAAACGCTAAAACATGAAATTATATGCGTTAAAATCTTTAAGACAGTTGAAAAACTTAAGAATACCAATGTTTTTAGTAAGCAAATACCTACTTAAAATCTATTTTAGTCACCAAATTATAACGGGATATCTATTTATTATTATGTCACATTTCCCAAACACAAAATTCTAACTTCATTACGTTATTATTTGAAACTCGTGAGTATTTAAGTTAGCCTGCCTAAACAGGCAGAGCGATATCGTCTTATTAACCCACGTTATGGTGCATTTAAGTAGCAGATCGCTTGTTAGATGCGGGATTTAAATTTAATTGCTAACGCCCTAGTGTGTGGGTTGTTTTATAGGAAGCAATATCACCGTTAGTACTGGTTAAACCCGAAAATGTTTTTGTTCTATTATTCTGTTCATGTAACGTAAGCACGCCGTATATGATAGAAGTTAGTTTACTTTTACCTTGATAAACTAAGGAGTATCGATACTAATCATAACTTCGGTAAGAAGAAATTAAAATGTAATGTCAAAGCTAAAAATAAGAATATTCTCATCGCAATATAGCTTTCTATAAAATAAATATCTTAAATTAAATAACCTAAGCTATATTAAAATTGTATTTTTAAATGTAACAATAGATTAGGTCCCTGACTTTCAACTATTGGTTTTCGGCGAAATACGCCCTGTCAAATTTGTAAAAATGGCTTTTGGAATACGTTTACACTAAATATAATTAATCAACCATAAAAAAGTAACTTAGTATAACGAGCTTGAGTTTTGTACGATTTTTTAAATTACGCATATTTATTATTGAATGGCCACCCTATGACAACGACTTCTCTGGTGTTAAACTTTACAAGAACGGACGATGATTAGCCAAAGCAAGACATATAACATTTTAAGTCAAATAGAAAAATCAAGTCAATGCCACAAACAAGCACAGCCCTTATTAAGGACAGTTATTTCAACATTTGCTATTATAATTTATGCTGATACAAGCGTGACTAATATTTTCCAAATTGAATAATTTCTAGAATTTGTCGCTTGAATTGAAACGCACGTGGAATACTAATGTAAACATTAAGTAAGAATAATTGTTTTATATTTGATTGAACTGATCAATAAGTTACTAAATAAAAGCCGAGTAAGTAATTTGTTTTAAGGAATTTTTAAACTATTTTTATACCCGCATTTTTCTAATGTAAAAAGATCAAATAATGAGAGAGGTATGAGTATACATACAGCATACGTATAAAAAAACTCCCCATCGTTGTTACCACTGTTAACTTTCAAGAGTACAAAATATATATACATAAATCACACTTATTAGCCTAAAAATTATAAAACTCATTTGAAAACGTACCATCTCTGCTAACATAACAAATTTAAAAATTTAATAATATTGAATTCGACCTTTATCTTCACAGAAAAATATTCATAGCCTCATTGTTAGCTCTATTTCGTTGAAATAAATGTAATTTTCTTTATCAAGTTCAACAAAGGTACTAAATAGTTTTATTTAATCATGATGGCCATAATTTTATAATATTACATAAAGTACTAACTTCCATTTACCAAAGCGCGGCTTAATTACGCTAAACCACGTTACTAAGATGTCGCGATAGCCTGGATTTTCGGCAATTTTCAGAATGACCGTCGGCAGCCATAAAATCTAGGTCGTAGGTATGTACGTGTACTCCATTATTCATGACCAATTGTTGCGTTGACGGAAAGTCGTTAGCAACTGACTCATTATAAGAAATGTAACCGGTCCACCCGATTGCATAGATTTGTTTTGTGATAAGATACGCTGTCCGCCACGTGCCAAGTACAGAAATCCGGATTTCGTTTACTTATTCAGCGCAACCATTATATCCTTCCGTTATTCAAAAGCCTGCATTTGCCGCACTATATTGCTTTTACCATTGTTGATTATTTACTAACGTAAAACAATAAACTGTAATGTTGCTATCAAAGACAAATTTTCAAAAAATCATGCAATGCGGATGATCTGCTTAAATTTTAGGAGTAGATTCTGCAAAGGTCTCTAGAATTTTAACTCGATCTATTCTTCATTACATAATATCAACTTTCAAGTGAGGATTTTATGTCTCCCTCTACTTAGTTGCCTTAAAGAATGAGTTAAAAGTTGTGAACCATATGAAAGTTAAGCCAGTGAACCAGTGGACCCAGTGCGGATTGGCCGACATCACACACAACCTTTGAATCTCTTCGTAGGCGAGCACAGGTTTCCTCACGATGTTATCATTCACCGTAAGAGCATCGGATAAACATACAATTTCAAAAAATTGAAAAGGATTGGTACTTGTCAGGATTTGAACCTGCGCCCTCTATATCGGAGGGCAACAGTCCACACCAATGAGCCACAAAAATAGAAGTTAGCAATTGATAAACAATACAATCAATACGTGTCGATCGATCGTGGTAATTTGACTGACAGTAGTCAGTTGTTTGTGTATTCAAACTTTCAGTTCACCAAGGACGCCATCGATCCGACTGTGATGTTGCCTCATAGCATAGTTATTAGGTAATACTTTTAAGTGGTCTACATTTTATTATTTTGTTAGCCTTTTGTTTTCATGATAAATTCATATTTTACTCATTTACCCCGGCGAGTTATTTGAAACAGCTTAAAGTTTAAGTTGCATTTTTTTGCAAATCATTTGGAACAGGCCAAGGTTTTGACTATACTGCCAAGATATTAGCTCAGACTTGTTGTAAATAACCCTTTTATTTTTTTATTTTTATGTTATTTGGTTCTTTTTAAATTCACTGTTTTAGATTGATAAATATTTTCGGTCGTTAATATTTTTTTTGTGTAATTCTACTGTTTGTCTCAATCTTAAATTTCACTTCAATATTTTTATTTTATCCTGTTAAATATTTATTTTGTAATTTTATTTGTATATCTACATAGTCTATTCGCGCACATGATTGTCAACATAGTATTTATTTTAAATTTTTTTTTTAGTTTGTATACTTTTGTCATTTTTAGTTTTATGACTGCGTCCTGGCATGCTTTTACCGTGCTGGGACACATGCTGAGTGAGGTCCTATTTGGCATTTATTTGTATTCATTTTTTTTCCATTGTATTTTGTATGTTTTTTTGCCAAATAAAGTATTTTTTCTTTCTTTCTTTCTTCTTTCTTTCTTCATTACTTTAAATTATTTCCCCGATTTTCTGCTAGCATTAGCCTTAAAATTATTTGAGGGAAGAATAATACGATCAAGTAACAGAAAATACATTAAATTAATACCGTAATCTATGCTAGGTACTAAAATATGATAGGTAAAAATTTTCATTTAGTTTAGTATACTTGTGAGTATATAAATACAAATTCGTAAGTAAATAGATACACAATATTATTATGTTCGCGTTAACAGTAAGTCTATGTTAATTTTTGAAATTTAAACTGTTACATTCGCATACCGACATTACTACTTATATTTGAAAATAAACGCCGATTACTATAAGTTTCAAATCAAATTTATTCATATTAATAAGAAAAACAATAATTTAACTACATCCATTGCCCAACGAGAGTGTTATTACATTAATCTCTTATAACCGCTACTCTCGGCGCTACACGAACAGAAATCGGTAACGTCTGACGTTTCGAAACCTGAGATCTGCTTATTATCTATACAACCGGTTTATGGATCAACTGTAATGCAAGACCAAAATAATTAGACACTTGTTTAGCATACACACCGTAGACACTTGTAGATCCTGGAATTTTGGATGTTACCAACATAATATTAGTAGTATCGGTCAGTTGAAAAGGCAATATTTTGACATCGTTAACCCACAATTGAGTACGGGCCCTAAGTGATTATGTGTCATTATAAGTAATTGTAATAACGATAGTGAAATTATATAGACAGTTTATAAAAATAGTGCTTATTGACAGAACTTTTTTTATTGGTTCTAATATAATAGCATTGAAATGGATAGACTTTAAAAGACAATTCAAACCTAGCTTTTTGGTTTTTCTTTGTACTCAACGCTCTAGTAATGTATTATTTAAGGATTGTTTGAGTATAGATTTGTAAACATTAGATACACGGTTAGAATTAAATGAAAATATTGAAATGAAATGAGCGATGCTCTCTAATTTTGTCTTCTAAAATATTATTTACTTGACTTTTTTGTAACACAGAAATTACCCTCTACTGTGTTTCTAAAGTTTAAGTTCCTAACGCTTCATTTTATATTGGAAGTCATTTATACATCTTATTTATATAGTTAACTTTACTTTGTACTGAAACTTACAGTCTGAATTTTTAAAATTGCTTATAACCATCAAAATACTGTTTTTTGCAGTTGAAATAAACAAAATAAGAAGAAATATGTAACACTCCATTAGCGGCATGTCGTCCAAATATGCAATTGTTTACAATGTATGATGAAATATCCGTCATGTGAGAACAACAATCCTATCAATTAGCATGAACATCGGCTTGTGTACTTTGATTTAACGCCTACGCAGAATGGTTGTGTGAAAACACGCATATTTTGACCCCAATAGCCGAGTTTGTTCCACTTTACCATTAATTTGTTACTCGCAAAGTTTATGCTTTGGAAATTTATACTCCATTTAGGTGATTTCGTGACTGTTTTTTATTTAAATACTCGGGGAAAAGTTAAACTCCACAACTGAAGCGAAAAAAAATTGTCAATTAAGACCACAATCATCCTACTATAACTCAACATCAAGCCGTCGCTCAAACCGAGTACTGTCTTACGAGCTGTCAGACACTAAATAACGGGTGGAGTACCAAAAGGTCTGTAGAACAGGAAGGTGCTATCAGCTGATAGCGAAGTCGTGAGTTGGCTCGCGTGACAGAAGCCTCTCATGCGCCGATGTTACGAAATAGCCGATATTATCGCCGCACCCGTTGACAATAACGTACGAAATTAACGCCTTGTGTTGTCTCTCTCTCTCTTAAACAGCAGTCCCCTGCTGGACATAGGTCTCCTCCATTATGTGCCAGATTTGCCTTTCGCAAGACGTCGGTTACTAGGGCCGGAGGGTATACGCTACACTTGCGAGACCTTACGCGTGTCCACTTCAGAATTCGTCTGCTTAACGGCCATCGATTTTGCGACATACGCGACACACTGCCACTTCTACTTACTGATTCGGCGAGGTATATCTTAGGCCTAAATCACCCTTACCTTTACTATTATCCTTTTCCACAACCCCTTGTCCAAATACATTTGATGACCCATTAGGTGTCATGGTTAGGCATCGGCTACTACACTAAGAGTTCGGGTTCGATTCCCGGGCAGTAGAAACATTTGTGCATGGACATTCTTGTATCATATCTAACGTCAGTATCAGTACAATATTACAGGCTAACTAGAAGTTTAATTTTTGCTTAGTTTAGGACAAGGTGGCGCTGTGTAAGTGTCTCAGGGTATTTATTTGTTCATGTCTAAATGGATATGAATTGCCAACGCAGTCGTTTTCTTCCGTAACTGTGACTGTCCAATGGTAGCTGTACACTTACCATCAAGTGAGACATTGCGCCTTTGCAAATAAATAAAAATAATCCACAATGAATCTTCTCAGAATTGTGAGCTAATAAAATGGCGTATTTACTTTCGCAATGGAACTGGATACTTTAAGTTCACAGTTAGAATTACATTTCGATTTAGTAAAATATATTCGGCTCGTGCGTAAAAGGTTCCGGATGAGATTTCTGTAGGGCCAATTTGGGGCTAATAAATAAATGTCACAGACACTCTAGGTCGCTTCCGTTCTTTTCTACATTAATTTTAATTTACATTAAAAAGTAAATATACGTTTTTCACAAGTAGAAAGCCCAAGATATATTATTCCTTTCACACCACGAATAAATACGTGGAAATACTTTTTCTTACACATTATTTTCAATAACAAATATAATTTTTTTAAACAAAAATTCGACTTTTATAGCTAATAAAATCAAAACCTTTCATCACTGTAATTAATTGAAAAAGTAAACCATATTAAAAAGTCTGCGACTTATTTCTTTTGCCGTAAGATACTAGTAAATATCTGATTTTTATGCATATTTAGCCGCTTACACGCCGGACGGGGAGTTGGCTAAACAGCAGTTTCCGTTTACATAACTGGATAATATTCAGATTTATATTCGATAATAATATTGTTCCAGTCTCTTATAGTTATCACTACTTATCACATAATAATGTCATTTAAGATATAATGTATATTTTGTATTATGTTTATATTTGATCACCAGTAATGTTTAGTTGAATAAACCCAATTTATATTTTATGCAGTATATAAATTGGGTTCATTCAGTTAGAACTTAATTGTTTTCAACAATTCGTCATATATTGCTTTATAAATGTTAAACAGTCTGTGAAGTCTGAAAGTCCACCTCACTATGGTAAATCCATAATCGCCACGCTTGGTTAGCGGGTCGTAGATAGTACCCACAAAAGGTTAGTCGCCTTGTGGCACCCGCGGGAAAAAGGGCGATAGTGACTACTATTCTACCACTTACCACATTTCTATATTAAGTATGCATTTAATAATGACTAGACTCATTCATTTATCCACTGCAGTGATCGGGCGTGGATGAAATTCTTACTGCTCCCATATAATTTAATACGAATACATTGTTTGTATACTACGATTCACGAAAGATGACCACATGACGACGTTCTGCTCAAGATGAAGAAATTATTTCAAACGAAACAATTAATGCGCACACAGACATGACAAAACATAAGACACATGAAAAGTAAGAATATTTTGATATATATTAATAATAGCTTAACAATAGAATTATGTTATATTGAAGAATTGTGTAATATATGAACGAAATACAAGAATTTCCGCCGTGATACCGCCACCCCACTATTAAAGGTACTTTAAAATCACTTTTGTGCAGTGGTCATCTTTTATAAATCGTACTATACAAATGCTATGTAATTTCATTAAATGAATCGTTTTTTTTGCGCCAGTTAAACAATAAAAGTTGTTTAAGATATTCCGGTGTAGATTGGGGTATCTTAAGTAGCATTTATATTTTTGTTATCATTTGTTTTCTTCTTCTTATCAACTACAGACTTTTGAAGCACAATCAGCTTGCTTGCATCCTGATGCAGACCGAAAAAGAAGTGATCCCTATAAGAAGTGTTGCAAAAACATTATTCTAGTGTTGGTTAGCAATAAGCACAACACGCTTTTCCGAACTCACTTGTAACTTGAAAGCTGTGTCCTCAAGCTTTATAGGGTTCCTAGGACTTGTGAAAGTTATTTAGTCAATGTCAATTGTTGCGTGGGGAGGGTATAATAGTCTGATCCAACAAAATGGTATTGCTGGAAACGACCAGGTCATTTATTGTTGAATCACGCTGCGTCAGTGTTCATGAATAATGTAGCCGACCTTTATATAATAGAGAAATGGACGGTGACGTAAGTTTTGCTGTTAAAATTTCTTATCAGATATTAACTGGTACTGACCATGAACTTGTATATACATACTTCATATATTCTAAAGAAGCAGAAAATTAGTAGGTATTTAAAACAAGGAAAGTTGTTGGAAACATTTTGAATATCGAATGTAAATGTATTTATTTATTTAATTGTAGAAATGAATGTCAGTAATTATTTTTTTTAGTTTTATGCGTTCATATCAGCTGCGATGGTATTCAATTAAAGCTAAGATGCTAAATATATGAAAAGCCTTATTAATTCTAGAAAAACATAGTCTGTTAGTATTCTTATTCAATACTTTTTTGCGTTTTAATACAAAGCGAAAAAAACAATAAAAGTATTTTCTTAAGACATTCGAGTCGGGTTCAAGAAAATCTTATTACTGCAGACCGATGAGATAATAATTTAGTAGCCCATTAACTATCTCATTACCGAGTCATTCGGGAAATAGATAAATAAACCTCTACTACCTACTCTGGAAAGTTGCATTAAATTATCGTCACTTAAAATTCTATTCACGCTTGGATAGTCATCGGTGCCTTGTTAAAAGTTTTTTTAAATTGATTATGCATCACTACGAAGTCTTTTGACTTAGTTGAATAAAAAGCTGGTCCTGAGAACAGAAAAAATAAGAATCAAGCCTGTAATTCATAACAATTAAAAGTTTATTGAAAACTAAAAACGTTTCTTGCAAGTATACAGTTCATAGGCTTAGAAGAGGTACTACGCTACTCTGGCCAAGATGCAGCATGCACTCCAGAAGTCATATTAACCAATTCTTGCTATTACTAAAACATGCGGTAAGCTTCTTTGATAACTTTTGTTAATAGACTAATAACACTATTTTATACCAAGGATAAAGGGGATGAAGGCCTTTTGGAAAAAAATATAGGAAAATAATGTTGTTTATAACTTTTGACATCAAGGTAGTAAAAATCAATACAAAGTATTGATTAAATTATTAAGGTTTTAACTGACCAAGTAGTGTGTATAATGTAATAAAACTTTTCGCATTTTACTGGTATAAATAAACCTTAATGTTCAATACTCATACAATTATTAGTCATTATATTATGTATACCGCTAGTAAATGTCCATCTGGTTTGTCTTTATACCATTACCTTAACGAGTTGTGACTAAAATTGTATTCGTTAGTCCTTACCTCTATATAAAGCGAAGTACATACTAAAACTATCACATAATCTTTAAAACTCTAACAGTTCTATACCCGCCCTTTTACTTCAAAAGGCGAGGATCGTAAATTGTGTCGACATGCCTTGGTCCAAGTGTTACAGAATCGGAGAATCAGACATTCTGTTTTCTAGGACGGTCATAAAGAGCAGCGCTAGTCCACTACGTGGAATTAAATGAAAAAGATGTCTTACTCTATAGACAATCAGGAACTTACATGTTTTGAAATAATTCTTAAAGTATTTTATATTTACCTGTGTGTGTGTATGAAGTAAAACATATATGCATCATCTTTGGTTCCACTAATGCGCATTAAACCTTTGTAGGTTTCGGTCCCTATCTCCCCATGCAGTGGGGCATTACTAGTGGTTGATGATGATAGTTTATTTTTATTTTAAAGCGTGAAATCATATTTTTTTTTACTTTAACACTCTGCCCTTGAACACTTGTGTATTCTAGGTTATTATTACACCGTTGACTGTTTTGTATGTTGATTTTACTTTTTCATAAAAACTTATCCCAGCCATTGTATAGGTAGTTAAATATTTCCACCAAGTTGGCAAGTTAAGGTTACAGAACATTAAGCTCTGACAGACAGACACTAAGAAACTAGCACTTATAAATACAAAGATTCCAAGTTACAGTAAATTCTCATTAAGTTTCTCAATATAAAAAACCATTACGTGTTTTCTGAACTCGACCAATACTTTCAATTGCATCTCAAGTCCGATCACGTAGGCAACGCAGTGAGCCAATCATTGCACAACGTGTTAATAAAATGATCACAATTTATTTGCGACAAAAATATGATGTTTGTAGGCATTTCATATGTTTGGCTCGGAATAGTTGGTGCTCACTCGTAATACCATTTAGGGCGGATGATTAAGTGCCATGTGCAATATAAGGCTTACGAGTTGTTCACAGTTGCATGGTTGAATTTTATTGGCTATTTATTTTGTAAATTATTTGTTTGAATAGGCAAACATATCTAAGCATTAAATTTTTGTGCGGTTTTTTTTTTTAATTTGGGAGTTTAAGAATTCCTTTTGACCCTTTGAACGCCAATGACACCTAAAGCGTCAGAAACAATAGATTTTCTGTAGCGTCTTGATTCAAAGGGTTAATATTACATGAGCTTACAAATGTTGTCCCAAATATAAGTTAGTCAGAAAACAAGCGCCATACCTATTATTAGCTACTATTATCTTTATGCTAAAGGGGCAAACGAACAAACAGCTCATCTGATGGTAAATGGCACCGCGGCCTGTGTACCTACATTTGCAGTACCAGAAGAAACTGAAATACGTTGCTGTGAAACTACTTGAATCCATACTGAGATTTAGTAGAGATATTTTTGGTAACTGGCATAATTTTTATTTAATGTAATGTATTCTTGTATTTAGATATTTTTATTGTTATCAACAAATTTTGTTGTTATCGGTATAACTCGTAGTGTAGTATTTAAACTGTCAAGTAGGTGTAACAGCCAGCAAACAAGTATCAATATTCCAGTTCCATTGCAAGCACTAATGGCAAACCAAGCACGTAACCAATGGATACGCCCTGTCAATAAACATGTTAGCTCCTAGCTCGGTCCTTAAGCCCTAAACACTAACACACTTAGCTATGCCAGAGAAATCCGAAGTCATTGAATGCATTGTCTCCATTCTCATTCGTACCCGTATGTCTCCGGTTGTGCAACCTAACTGTCACCTACACCATATTGGAGTCACTTATTTATCACCTGCACAATGTACCTTTCGCTTCCATTAACATAAGTGATAATGTATATTATTCATACTTCACACACAGTTATATTCAATTCATATTTAAATCAGATTACATATATTCTTAATATATTCTAACGCTGAATTTATTACTGTTCAATGTTGCATAACATGTTTTTATTAGTTCATCATGTGAGATATTTAGTTTTTATGTCAGGTATCCCTCATATTGACGGGGGATTAAAAGCACAAACTGTCACGCTTCGGCCAATCAAAATATGTACTATTCGACTGTTTCGTAACTTAGGTCAGCAATGCATCACTTCTAAGACGGTACTGATGTGGCCGATGTGGGTGAATTTGCTGTATCTGTTAAAAACGGGTTGAACCTTAATAGGTTCAACCCGTTTTTAACAGATTTAAACAGATTTAACAGATTAATTCCGTCTCAAGAAACTTAGAAGCGAAATAAAATTCGATCCGATTAATTACCAACCTAGCACTTGTACAATATTTTGACCTTATAACAATAATTATTATTAATTAACAAGTATTTTAAAGTGAGTTTATATCTTACTTATGACAAAGAGTGATATCAATCTCACTTCTTGACGACTTCTTTTTTACTTTACACGTCGATTCCAGCGTAGTACAAATATTGTGCAACCAGTTGTTAAATTCTCAAAGTGTAAGTTAGTCCTTTTGTTGGGGTTTGATAAAGTTGAATGTATGCCTGAGAAAAGTTATTTGTATAATTTCAAGTCATCGTCATATTATTTTAGTAGAGCCTGGAACATAAGAAAATCTCAAATAATAGTACACTCGCAAATTATACCTCTTAATGTCTTCTCACACGCATTTGAACCATACCTTTATATTCTCCGCGGCTTCTAATTAAACTTACCTGTTGCTTTATCATTAAAATGCAATATCTATGGAGACATACCTACATGAATTAATCTGTGCCCTAATATGCAATCATCTCAATAAACTGACACGCCTTTATCCTGATAGGGGGACGCCGACCTTTCAGTAAATACATTAAATATAATAGACAAGGAACACAGTCGGCGCCAGCGGCACCGTTTGAACTCGGAATATGTCATCAACATCGTCTGTAAGGAAAATGTTGAGCCGAACAATTATGCTGTAAGCATTCGTACTATTGCTGCCATTTCAACGATTAGATACCAATTTGTGTCTCAATAATTGATACAAGTTGTCCGAGAATCGGTTTGGAAAAGTGCAGCTGTTCAAATGTCATATTACGATTATGACCATGGTATCTAATGGAGATAACGAAAATAAACGATTGTCAGAATAGTCTCAAGCTTGACATTAAATGTTTGCGCCGTTTGAACCGTGTAGGCGGTTTATATAAAGACGAAATTGTACATCGATTCTAGTGTCAAATAATTGGATGTATTGGTTCGCTTGTTTCAAATTGATATATAAATAATTAGAAAGTCTCAAATCCCTGTACACAAACAAGGCGTTGCCCAGACCGACTGCGTTTGTACTCTCAATAACTAAATTAATATTGTTTGGGTTTTGGTTTATATATATATACAAAACCCAAGAGTTGCTACAACGAAACGTTCAATATGTACTTTTTAAAATATATTTTTACACTAGGTATGTACTACACAGAAATATATTTATTTTAAAAAATGTTGTAAAGAGTAAGTTCACAGTTTTGTTATCGTAAATCATCAAGCAATGGCATGTACATATACTATTCATATAAATGTTTCATAAGAACCATATGAAGTCCACTTTCCATCGTATATCATCGATAACTCATGAAATTTTCCTTACATATAATAGTTTTTCCATGAAAGTCTATGGTGCATTTATGGGAATCTCGCGTTCGATCGTGACCATATATGGTGATGGCCATCAGTTATGATATTGGAAGCAATATGTCTCAGGAACTATGGATCTGATACCGAGTATCGGACGCTATATCTGCAATACTCTGAACAATGTATTTATAAATTGTCATGTAGTTTTCAATGTGTATCTGCGAGTGCAATGACCAAACGTTCTGGTTTTATCAAAATAATAATCTATGTTCACAAAAAGTTTGAGAACAGAGGAACAAACTTCGATACAAATATTGATAAGGCTGTTCAATTTTAATTTTTTTTCACTGCTTTGCGGTTCAGGCGATGAATGAAGATCATTTGTACAATTACTATACAATTATTTTCGTAATGTAAAGGAATATGGATGTGATGTTAAAGAGTTAATATATTCATCATCATCATCATCAGCTCATTAAACGTCCCCACCGAGGGGCACGAGCCTACCCGTATAGGGTGATTAGGCCTTAGTCGTCCACGCGGGCCCAGTTAATATATTAAATATGGTAAAAAACTGCCGTGCGTAGTGACAGCAGATTAAATAAAAATATCACCACCTCTTATCTACTCGCGGGTGTTGTAAAGTGGTTTAAAATGAAACAGCAAACGGGTAGCAGTCCTTTCTCAGCAAAAATAACCTCTAATATGTACGCACGTCCATCTTCAGCCTAAGCATGCTAAGCGTGGAGATAATGGCAAAATGCCAAATGTATGTACTTCTCATTAAAATGAAGAAGCCCTATGTCCAGCATTGAACTGACACGGGCTCATGAAGCAAGTTAAAGAACCAGCTATAAGTTTTTGTATTACCTAATGTTTGAATTGTGTGTGTTAGAAAAGCATAAAAGTTTGACGCCGCGCGTAATAGGTATTTCTGTTGTTTATTATTATGTATGGTCATTGGCTTTTCAGCGAAACAATATCAATAGCATTGTTAGATGACCTAGGTCCGCAATCAGGCAAGTCACGGACTCGTGGCGAACATAAATACATTAAAATCGATGTGGAAACATCGCTCAGGTCATGAATCGAAACGCTTGTCCTTCGGCGCAGACCGTCAGCTGGTCATAAGAAAAAACAAAGGAAGCTTCAATCGTACTTAATAGTAAATTATTTATTTACAATCACTGGCTAGTATAACTTGTATTCTAGTTTTGACGCTAAGAATAACTTGTAACCTAGGCTTGACGCAATAAATATGGACGGTATGAACAATATTGTTATTTGTTAATTTTTCAATGGTAAATTTAAGTTCCAGGTATAAGTTATACACGTAATGCATAAAATAAATATGAATGCAATAAAATATTGTTATGTAGAGTATTATCAATGATATTTTAAATAAGAAATACTTCATATATATTATATTATGCATGAAGTATTTTTTGTTCAACCAGATTTTATAAAGTTTTGTAGTATAAAATAAATGTTCGGTTTCGTCAGTGTATCTCATGTCTCTTCCATTTTTGTATTTGAAGAGACTGCTCTCACAAGACTAAAATTAGTCAATTTCTTAGTAGCTACTTACTTACTCTTTGCAGTCGTAACAATCAGATGGTTAGCGAGTTTACTCGGCACCGTAAGTTTTCGCATCCACTTTTCGCTGTGGTGGATATCGATATCCACTATTATGTGCCAAATGGCTTGGTTCGATCTCATTTTTCACAAACACTCTTCGGTTCTGCGACAAATGTCCTGGGTTACCCCCACTCCAACTTTCTGATCCAACGAGCATTGATACTCAATCTGATGTAGTTTCGGTCATTGCGGTTTCCATTTGACATAGCTGAGTTCCGGGATCAAGGCAGATTTTTTACTACCAACATTTTGTTTATATCTTTGGATCGAAGGTTCTGTTAATATATTACACACAAAGTGCTTTTTATTAATTTGATTTATGTCATATTTTTAAATGATATTTTGTTCATTTAGTTGATGAAAATCACAAAATATTAATATTACACTCACAAAGACAGTAATATTTGTTGTAAGTTTTGTTTTTATATAAATTCATAATGAAAACTGTGGAATAGTCGGATAGCAAATGTTGAATTATTTATTTTACTGAATCGCTAAACTCAACTTTTAATTGATTTCACAACAAAACAAAGGTCGTAAAATATTCATGGAGTGAATAACCGAAGGGATTCATTTGCATATAACGTGTAGACAGGTCAGCCTTTAAGGTTCTTTCAGATTGGTCATTTTTGTTTGAGAAATACGTATTTTAGGAAATACATTATATTTCAAATGATTTTGTTTAACAGTGCTCATATTCACGCGCTTATTCTTCTCTACTCAAAATATAATGTTGACCTATTTTTATTTTAAGAAATTACTTCAATAAAAATTGTGCAAAACGAGACGTGCCTGTCCTTTTAAATTAAATATTGTTAGTCGGAACAGCCATTTTGTTTTCAAATAAAAAAATATTTTTGTTTTACAAAACAATATCACTGGGAGAAAGAACTATGAGTTATTACAATTCTGCATTAACCTCAAACAGACATCTAATTACATTAAATCTCAACAAATTACCTCATTCAATTATTTTATTCACAAAAACAAATAAATAGCCAACAGAAATTGACCATTGAAAAAGAGCCTTTATAAGTTAAACCTGTGTGTGGTCGTCGGTTACCATGGTAACCAAGTCACTATGGTCAAAACGAATCACTTAATTCCCCAAGAACTTATATATTTCTAGTAAGTAATAGAATTAACGGAGACAGTTCTAGGCTATTCATGTATATTAAGCACAATGGTAATTATAGTCCATTCACCTAAAACTTTATGATAATAGTACGAGCAAGACACTGAATTAGTTGAATTACTTAATGCATAAGCTTAATGTTTAGAATGTCTTTCATCGTAACACTAAACAGTTAGGCAATCCTAAGATCAAGGTAGAGGCCAAGTGAATGTGCCTTATATTTACCTTATAAATATAAACATTAAAAATCATATAGAAAACTGTCCTTTGTTTTAAATAACTAGCTACAATATTTAAGGTCCTACAACAAATTCCAAGTTAATGTGGCTTTTAATTGATCTGATTTTTGTTCTCCGAAAGCAACAAATTGTAGGTACCAATCAATAAAATATTCTACATAAATAGTAAATAACAACAATATTCTATCAATTGAAAGTAATCAGGAAAGCTTACTGCTTCTCTTTAAAACAAATCCACCGCCTTAAATGTTAATTATTGCAAATTCTATCCAAATAATATGCCTTTAAAATAATAGAAAAAAAAACAAATCTATGCCACTCTTGTCGCATAAAAGTAGTGAAACTCACTTAAAAAAAGGAGACCGTAATAAATTAAGAATACATTGTTGAATAAGACTATGATATGGAAAAGTAGGACTGAGGTTCAAATCCCGACACGTACCAATGTATTTTCGAATTTTTGAAAAATATATGTACGTTATCCGACGCTCTTACGGTGAAGGAAAACATCGTGAGGAAACCTTCATGCACGCCTGCGAAGAGATTCGAAAGGTTGTGGTGAAGTCGTCCAATCCGCACTGGGCCCGCGTGGACGACTAAGGCTAATCAGCTATACGGGTAGGCTCGTGCCCCTCGGTGGGGACGTTTAATGAGCTGATGATGGTGATGATGATGGAAAAATAAATTTTGATTATATACTAAAATGAAAACATTTAAGAGAAAAAAGAATTGAGTTTTAATATAAAAACTGGCAACTTAACTTCCACAACCCAACACGCGTGTTTAAAATATTTCATTTAATTTCTTATGTCTACGCGTGTGACCCTAATTGCTATAGAGTTAAGTTTTCGTGCTCAATCCGTGATAACAATGCCCTATTTTTAAGATCAAAAAGAAAGTATTTGATTGTTATTTTATATTCGAGTCGATATCGTGAAATTTTAAAGAAATTGCGCTTTGACACGACGGTCATATTCGTTTGAAATCGATGTTATGGTTAAATATTAAACCATATTGCATCTAGCAGATGTATATTTGTGTCAGAAAATAAATAAATAATTAAATTATATACTACGAGATCTTTCCCTGAAATCCTATTTAAAATAATACTAGAATCAAAAATCTCTTTCAGTTTATTTGTCAAGTTATTTAATGTAAAGATATTTTTATTAGCATCGTAACATTTCTAATAGTGACATAGTTCCGAAACAACGCTGACTACTTAGGTTTTGCAACTGTGCACTGAACTTTACCGTCTGAGGCGTGTGTGGTCTAAGTCGCCGTGGCAACGA
>PQWD01006161.1:140019-167177 GCA_019425675.1 Leucinodes orbonalis
GAAAAGCTGATAGTGCTCGACCTAGAACCACGATTAAGCTATGTTTACTTGAATTAATACTATATGCAAATACTTGTTACAGAATTGACAAAAGTGCGTAGGTTAGGTATAATGGTACATAGATAAAGATATACAAAAGATTTATGGATGTACAAATGAATCGTTGGCAATCTTCATTAAAAGAATTAATGCTTCTAGTGATGACCTACGTGAGATATCGCGTCAACATTCAGCTGAAGGAGCTACATAACTCATAATCACGAACCGAGTTATGGAGATGTATCACTAGGAGTTATTTTTTTTTATTTTGGTAAAAAAACAATGTAGGACCATATTTGATTACAAATAACATTAAAAAGGGCTATTTCTTCACCAGCATCATTTATCACAGATTAATAAATACATAGTGAATAGAGAGTGCCAACAACTACTAAAACACACTGATTCTATACAAATTGTACGCAAAAGATGAAATGATGACAATCACAGATTGTATATTCGGATGTCTGTGATGACAATACTGCGAAAACGTTACATAATAGTTGGTGCTTTTTATTAACAAAGTAGTTAAACACATAAAACACATGAGTGCAGATACAATAAAGATTATAGTAAAGACAAAATAATTATAGCAGAAGCATTAAATTATATCAATATACCACGCAAGCAACCATACACTTTCACCCTTAGATAAATTGTCTGTATAAGCAAACTAGATTCCTATAAGTCAGTTGTATAACCTCGTGGTATATTAATTTCCTTAGTGGCTTGAGCTACCGTATTTGTGGCTGACCGAAGCTACTGTAACCTGCTGATTATAATTTAATACCAACTATTGAATTCTAAGACCGCATTATATTGGCTATTGATAGAAAATTATATGGATGGGCAAGATTTATACATTACTGAACAATGTTGCGGTTATAGAAATGCTGAAGGCTATGATTGGCTAAAACTCAACTACATACTTATATTTTAATACGTGTTGATGTAGGAACATTTCATTAATGTTTTGGTCACTTTGATCGCCAGCCTGCAACCTTGCTCAGGTCGTTTCTCCATCATGTCTTTGGCAATGTAATTTTAAATCTTATCAGGCGAATGTATCAGGGTTATGAGCAAGTAATGCAAAGGTTTATAGTTTTGTCTTTTACATACACAAAAGCCTATATTTAAAAATCAAATCACTTTTCCTTTAAACACGTAAAAAGTGTATCAAATTATGACAAAACACAGTTTGAATTGCATACACGATCTCAGTTAGAATAAAAACAGTACATAATTTTCTAGCAAACGAAATATAACTCGTCATCGTTATGCAAGTAACATGAAATGTTAAATTCTATGTAAATATTAAGAAAGTCAACACTAAGTTTGGTTTTGTTTGCACTTATTTTAACACAATAATGTTTGCTTAAAACCGGTGCTTGGATTATTTTAAGTTAACCATTGCATGAGTATTGAAAAATAAAGGTAACATGTACCTTAATGATAGTCTGGTACAAACCTTGGGTACAAACTGCGAAACTCAGGTTTTAATCTTACTGAAGCGAGCGTAGCGTAGGAGGACGTCCTTAGGACGTCCGTAGGACCGATGACTTGCGAAAGGTTGCTGGTGGGGGCATGACGAGAAGAGCGGAGGACCAGGATATCTGGCATAAAATGGGTGAGATCTATGTCCAGCAGCATACTTCGATAGGTTGACGGGATATGCCGATTATTATGACTTAAGTATAATTTCCTGTACAGAGATTTTATATCGATACAATTTAAATACATGTGTTAAAATAACAGCTCGAAAGATAAGTGCGAATGAATTTAATGAATATTTAGGAATTCGGCACCAGGTTTTTGCTAACATGGGTTAATTAAAATGCAACCTTATCGTTTGAAGAAAAAGTCGGTGGAGGTGAAACTTTTAATCCGGACCTTTGGCTTTGTATTTGCATACTTTAACAATTACTTGCTACATTCTTTCGGTTCTTGCATCTTGATATCACTTTGCGAACAACAATAGTGGACTCTTAAGTCTAGTGACTTGATATTGAGATTTGATTGGACCGACTGGAATAGTTAAACCAAGTTTATTTAGAAATTATTACACTCATTGATTATCAAAGAGACTTGAAGCGTCATGAACAATGGATTTTCTATTGTTCGTTACGTTCTTAATAAATTTTATGCACATAGTACATTTATGACTCCCTGCGTACAACTCGTTATGTCATAATTTTTCATATCTACGAGTATGTATTATCCTTTCATTTAAAATATACACGGGGAATCCTGTAAAATTTTACTCATAGATCACCAAAGAATCACTAGGGGAGGTCTTTAAAAATATTTTACGATATAATATTTTAAAATATTTTATATATTTTATTTGAACTTTTACACATGTACATACTATATTTTTTCTAGATCAACAAGCGTGAATTCGATGAATTAAACAACATAAACCTTATTTTAAAACTTGATTACTATCTTTGATTATGGACAGGAATAGATTACGTTTGCTCGTACACTGAGCTTTACTACCCACCCACAGTTTCCGTGTCTGTTATTAAGATTGTACGCTGAATATTAATTTGTAATATCCATGCGAATTCGAAGAATTATCAAAACTACTTGGTTACTTTTCAAACTTGTTGCACATTATTCATAAATCTATTGGTAAGTCGTTGAATCTTGCAACTTACATTTTGTATTACTTTGTTCTACATTTAATTTTCATTTCAGCTAAACTGTAACTTCGATCCTATTGTAATTTGTTTATTGTATTGTAATCTGAATCTGATAGTTTAATATCACAGCTTAAAGATGTCGAAAATCAGAAAAAGTTACTCCTTAAATTAGTTCATTATGACTTGTCTTTTTTATTTATTGATACAAGAAATCGGTAACAAAATCTTAAATAATGAATTGTATTTGCAATACTGATGTAAAGCCCCATTAATCGAATCACATTAGAAAGAAAGATACAACTCTTTGACAAGTAACCCTGCCAGACAAGAGCAACACACTCCTTAGCTTTGTTGGAGTAATTTGCATAGTTAAACAATCACTCGGCACATTCTTTACAACAATCTTGATAATCCTTGTAACTGAGAACGGCAGACTGTTAACCGCTAACTCGATAGAGATGTAGATTTTTATTGTTTGTTTACCAGACGACGTGTGGGGAAATTCTTGCAGTGGATAATTAGATCACTGGCGGGATAAACTCAAAACAACGTTCGACTAATAGTAAAATTAAGTATAATTGCATCCCTCAGAAAAGATTTGTCAGCAGTTTGCGGCTTGAATTTTATTCTCATATTTGACATTATAGATAATGTTCACTTTATCTATAAAATAACGGTGAAAATGTAATCAACATAAGGAAAAGCGTGCAGTGGAGCTTAAATTAATTCACAGCTTCATTAAACGGTTGCAACTTTTGAAAATATAAAATAATATTCAATCTGCTTAAATTAGGGTCAGATGGCGGTTTGTGAATGTTCTTACGAAAATTCCTCACAAATTTTCATACATTAAAAATCCTTGACGTTCTAATTTCAAAATCATGCTATCTAAAGATATTACTTGTGGGTAATGTGGGTATTCAAGATGGCTTTGTTAATACTGGTGAAGTGTAGAATTATTACTGTGGTAAATATTTGCGGTGAAATCTGTCACTTGTTAAAACGCTCTCAACCACTGTGACGTGTTCAAAACCGCAACGACACTTTTAAATAAATACGCACATTATAATTGTTTATATGTATTTTAAAACAAACAAACATATGTACACAAGACGGTATTTATTCATATAAAACCGTTCCTAATTCACCGACTGAAAATGTTGTGAGTGAATGTGTAATTCGAAATTTTACTGTATAGGCCTCGAAATCTATTTTGTAGATTTTGCTTAGCAAAGTAGCTAGCTCATATCCTCACATTCATACAATGTCATAAACTTTCGTTTAAATAATTTTAGTAGGATATAAGTAATTATCATCGCGACCACAACAAACTTATGGATCTTCAGCACTCAGTAAGTAATATATTAACAAGCAAGACCATGTTTCGAATCGGTACCATAATTTACTGGCAAGCCATTATAGTGACCACAAGACGCTCGGTTCGTTTAACTACCAGTAAAACATCGTGTAGTATATACGACAAAGACGAACTATCACATTTTTGTTTCGTAATGCACGAGCATTAAGGATAGCGCTCGTTCGTCAAATTTATATTGTGTCTGATTACTAACATTGAACCTTGTTTAAAAATTTTGATCGAACCATTGAACATATTATATACTTATTAATAAAAATACCTAAATTTTAGTAGTATTCGTTTAATTTTTTTAATTATTTTAATTAATTAACTAAACTTAACTCATCACCGTAATACAAACTCCAGAATTGCAACATGTTTTTTTTTAAATTACTAAAGCGATCTATTAATAACATAATCAGCTGCCGGTGGTTCAGTCAACAATATCTTAAACTATTGGAAAAAAGTACAAAGTGACTTTCCGTTACACTTCCTTTTACGATCTCCCGCAGGTTTGAACCCACGACCCCCGGATAAGGCTCTTTCTCTACAGTCGGCTGTTAATACTCTCACACTATCCTATCCTCATTTTAAAATGTTTTTTTTTTAAAAAACGTTCCTTTAACAAAGTAAGCCATAAAGTACCAAGACGTAAATTAAAATGTAATTCATTCTGAAATACAAAGCCATCTCATAGAGTTAAGTGAAAAGTTCGATACAAATGCGCATTTTAATTGGATGTAACATCGTTAACATATTTCACAGGTTTAAAATCCCATAAATAAACCTACCGAGCTCGCACAGACGTATAATTTTCGCACTGTGAGGTATAAATTACAAATCTCTATATATCTCGACTTCTGCACTGAGAAACTCATTGTTTCTCACGAACAAGATTTAGGGCACACTCGGACTCCAACATTACTTTGACCTCGGTGACCAACTGTGATATATCGTGAGAGAGGTCAAGCTATGTCGGTTATTAGTTGCATTCATTAGCGAGTATTGGTAAAAACGAATGGTTCCGTAACTGAACATATTTCGACTGAATTGTTCAATTTACAACAAAAGACTGCGGACTGCCTTTACAAAAAATTCGATTCATGAACATTCGATTATGTTTATTATTAGAAACTAAATTTGAAAATAAGAATTACTTACCTAAGCATTTCTGCGCAAAGTATGTTCTGCGAAATTATGTTTAAGTAAATAAATACTTTTATGCACAATTGCATTGCACATTTTATGGTCTGTTTATTTACCATTGTAAAAAATAATTAACTACGAGTAGGTATAACACCCCATATATCCCTTACGATATAACATCTTATTTTAAGTTATTTTACCATAGTATTGTTTTGTTTATTTTAATATTTATATATAAAAAGGTAGAGTCCTAAATTCCATTTATACCAACTTAACTCCTATAATCAACTCTCACATTATTTCCTTGTTTATCATATCCTCAACCTAGATAGAAAACAATGGGCATTTGATCACTCTCCAAACATAGCTCTAAGCTTACCGTAAGCTATAATCAACCGTGAATTAGCATCAAGTTTATGTAACACGGACATTGTACAACCGCAAGGTAACTTATTATTTTCTTCTTTGTCCAAATGTTTACTTTGAATAAACTGTGACGTGTGAAACACCGTATCTTGTGCTTTGCATTTGTTATTTGCTGTATGAATGAAGAAAAAATGATATTGCAACATTATTTCAATAAACTGTTTTTTTTTGCAGTGGCTGTGTATTACAACAGAATTCATTACACGAATCTCACGAGGTTTTATTGCGAATCTAATATTTGATATGCGTGAAGTACACCCTTGGAAATTACTGCGCAATTTTAAATTATTTTCATTACATTTGATTTTCTCATTTTCAAATGCGCTATGTGTAATAAACTTGACAATTACTTTATTTTTATGGTTATACTTTTATAACGCTGCTTTATAATGAAAGATACATACAATGCTGCGTTTGTAGACATAAGACGCTATCGCTATTAAAAATGATAAGAACTCAGGGACATGTTAATGTGCGTGCACTGCATTATTATTAATAATCACTTTTTTGTGCAATATTTTTGTTTACAACAATTTGGTGATTTCTATCTTCACCAATATGATACGTAAAATTTTTTTTTTTTTATAATATTTAAATTAGAAATAACATAATGCTGTACCAAACACATTTCATGAAAAATAATAACTACTGAGTTTCTTGCTGGATTCTTCTCAGTAGATAACTAGAGCCCGAACCAATGGTAGCTTCATTTGACAAATACGAAATATAATAATTCTCAGGCTATTTTCATATCATCGTTCTATATTTTGACAAATCAAATACTTACCCAACATTATGTATGTAAATGCGTGCGTGGGCGTCCTATGTAGTATGTACTCAACACGGAGTAATACAAAGCTAGATTTATTTCGTTCCCGAGTTATAACTCAGTACCAACGTGACCAATCCTCACGCCTACAGGAATCACTAGGGGAAATTATCACGAACAACACTATCAGAGAATGGTAGCATATCAACCGGGGTCACTTAGTAAAGTTCATTCGGGAAAGGTTAGTTCCTGCTGCCCGTAGTCCGCTTTCTACGTCCATTACAAACTAGTGCAGAGCATTTTGAAAGGTCTCCCCAGATGTAACAGCAATTGTTTGCTTGCTATACCGATGTAGTGATTCGCTTTTTATTAAGTTTTATGAAAAAGTTTAATACATACCTATATTATCCTAGCGCCATTTAGCTACAATTGAAGTGAGAAATTGTTGTAAGTAACTGTGTCATAAATAAAGCATTAACATAATTATATGTTTTAAGCATTCATTTCGTACATAGATACACGCATAAAACCATACATTTATGTATGCAAAGGATTTGTACAGCACGGAGTCGAATCTAGAACCCATTACTTAGTAACCAACTTCTCAACAACAACACCACATAGGTCGTTAAAAGTTTGTAGAGCGCAGTGCAGTAATGATAATAATATAAAAAATAGAGTTTAATTTTAATATGTAACTAGTTGCATAAAACAAAACAGGAGATTAATTTTCGAGAATTTTGAAATTAAGCATGAATGTAAAAGCTAATAACATTTTTACCCTTTAAGTATGACATTTTGCTTCAAAAAGATCTCATAACGTTTTACGTCCACAATAAGACATTTCAAAGCGTGCCGCTGTCTAGGCATTTAAGCCACAATGTTTATAGTTGTTTAATATTTTCTGTGTACTGTAAAGTTTTAACAGCACTATGTTGTCATTATTTTTAATAAAAGGTACTCTTGCAGGATAATTGGCAGAGAATGATATTATTATCTTAATGACAAAATTATATGATCCCATCATCCATATAATGTCGTCTACACTCTCACTTTTCCCCAGCCATAACATATAATATACAGTATATATATTTTTGGTAATAGTGTTTTCCGGGCTAAAGGTTGAGAAATTACTAGATGCCATGACTTGACATCCATATATCACAAGTTGGAAATTAGTATCTAATAGGTACTCGTTTCAGGATCGCTAGTGTATTTGAAGCGGCTGAAACCCCTTCTTTGACCATTTAGGTTATCTCGCTTAGTAATAAAATGCACAAAGTAAAAACCAAAATTACACTACATCTTCCTACAAGTACAAGCCATTGAATTTGTATTTTTTTTATTGCAATCGTAGCGCTAAGCTCGTTTTAAACATAAAAGCATCTAGTAATCCAAGCCGCAATAGAGCAAAATACCACGCACCCGGAACTTAAATAGCTGGCGATATGAAAGAAAAATCCACCGTCGAGACGGTGGGAAAGTATTACGATTTAGTGGTGTACGATACGTTGCTCATGAGAAAACATGGTACACCATCGGCAATTCCTCACTCACATTTCATAAGCGGCTTAGGCTTTAAAGGACTGCTCGCGGACGATGCCGGGTGTTGCGTAGCATACCCATAAAAGGGACGCGTTTCATTTTTGTTTCATTGTGCGCTGATGATTTTATATTAACTTTCTACTCGCGTTTTATTCCCATCAGAGGCCTTTGCGTCATTTAAACATAACTTGCTTGCCTTATGCGGTTATCTCAATCAGATGTTTTTCATCTTTAAAGGTTTAACGCTAAATAAAATCTCAGGTGTCATGCAATGTGACTTTTTAGTTCAACTGGTTTTAAAAACACTGTAAAGCGCACCTAGTATTTTTATGATATTTGAGTATAAAACATTGTTGTCCTGAGCTTGTGCTCAGGATCCTTTCATCTTGAAAAACATTATGTTTTTGCATGCTTAATCTTACAAAGATAAATACGAATAGCTTTGAAGATTTGCGATATCTTCAAAGCTATTCGTCCCGAATGCATTAAAAAATCTCGTGCATCAGACCAGTATTTTTTTACATCCTAAAACTGCGAGACCTGAGGAATTTGGAGTTGAACTATGTTTTATGAGTTCACAAGCGTTCGTGTCTTTTCATTGCAATAAAAAGTTAGTTTTAGGGATGCGGCCCAAACTAAAATATCACATTAATATTTTGTATCCGATTTTTCAGTGATGATAATTATATTTTAAAACCAACGAAAATTTTTGATTATAGGAGATAACTTATCTAAAGAATTGTAATTTAGAAAAAATAACAATTAATAATAAATAATAAATTATATTAATCAATAAATAATTACCTACGTCTAAAAATCGTTTTATAAAATCAATTAATAGTACGGATTTATTAATACCAAAGAAATATGTATAAACATAATAAGTGTGCCAGTATCAGTACCGGGAGCTTTTTAGATCTTAACGGCCATTGTAAGTTATCGAAGTAACTAGTTTCAGTTTGTTATAGTGTAACGATAGCATCCGATTTATCGAACTCTGATAGTAGCAACTTCTATCGAAAACTGGCGGAAGACAGTACATTGTAGTAGATTTAAGGCCCTTCCTCGGCCATTAAGTACTGCTACTGTTTAATAGGCCTTCCTTATTACCTGCCCACTTTCATTCTCGATAAAAGCGGGTGTGAAACCGTTACCGTACACTTAATAATTTCCTCAATGATTTATATCCATGATCAGTTTCTTAATTGCAACTGTGAACCATTTTACGCATTCTGAACTAATCAAATAATTCATTGGTTCTTTGATTATTGCGCCGATAAATGTCATAAAGTTATTAATACATTTACCAAGTGAAATTCTGTGAGTTTTCATTGGCTGAAGTGGCTTCTATTTAGCCATTCTAATATCGATGCACTAATTCTTATTCAAACCATTGGCCCGATAGTTGAATAATCCGTTCTACGAAGACCCGTTACATTTTCAATGCTCAGCGACTGCATAATAAATTTTGTAGATAAAGACACTCTCTAGAAAAGTGAATCGGGCGAACGAAGAGCAAAGTTCTCTTCTGTTCATGCTGCACGATTGACCAAAGGATTGTGAGTGAATATCAAAAGAATTACGGCAAGCAATTTGAAAAGTTTATAGGGAATTATAAAGCACGTAAACAGAGCTTTCAACCCATATATTAACATTAATGAATATCACTAGTTATATTTCGACTGTATAGCAAAATTTACGTTCATATTCGTGCCAAACTACGACTAAAATTATAGTATGTCTGTATTGTACACATTAAGAAAGTATAAGAAATAAAGCGAAAATAATGTTGAAAGTGAAAATGATAAACTAAATGCATATGGTCCAGTCCAAAAATAAACATCGATGATGTGCCGAATCGCAAAAGGCGTTCGTAAGTATCCACATCGTGGTCGTAACACCGGCTTACAGAAAGCTGCTTACCTTCACTAGCCCGCTGCGTTCGGTTCCGAACGTAAATACCAAACGAACGTAGTTTTGCTCGTTTTTTAAACGGCGCGAACTCAAGGCCGCGATGTATCCGAGTTCAATGAATTGCATTCTTCAACCACGTTTATTAATATACCCTTAAGCCGCTCTTACAATAGAAGCGCATGCTGAATTATTTAAACTAAAGTGAACGGTTCCGAACCGTCCTTACCAAGATTGGCGCATTCATCCGTTATCCTTAATAGGTAAACCGAGATTAGAACTTGCACGAACAGAATCTTTATGAAATAGCTAGTATCTAGTAAACTCATATCGGCATGTAGTATAATTTATTTCACCAGCTTGTTCAAATCCAATTTTGCACGAGTCATTTGCTTAACTTTGCAATTCCAGAGGCACGAAATTCAACAAACGTCGAGCCTTAATTAAAACAACAGCCTGAAATAATATTGACTTTGCAGTCACACCTATAAAGGAAGAAAACAACCGCTCATACTTGCTCCGCTGGTAATTGATTAAGCAATAAAATTGTAACTTGTGTACTCAATTCAAGGGTGTCAGATAGTCTGAGATACCCATTTGTATCTGATCAGAGCTTAATTACAAGATTGCGCAAAGCAACAAAACACGCGGGCCATATCTTCATCGACTACAAAAACTGGTTGTTGCAAAAGTACGAGTAAATTTGCTACCGGCGTGCAACAATGGCCGCGATTATAAACAAAACAAGTCAGGAATTAGCATTCGGGCTAAACGTAAGGCTTGTTGCGAGAGCGTTGACGTAAATCGAGAATGTAATTATCTAGTGATCCATGGGCACCGTGACAAATCGATCGATTACATGATTTGCATTCAATTCCAGTAGGAATGAGATCGATTACCCTCTTAAGTATTTATGGCCTGTTAAAAAAATCGATATCGAAAAGAACGATTCTCTATAGTGATGCGTTCAAATAATTTCAAAAATATTTTATTTTTAACATATGTTATCACAATTGTATTAATATTCTTTCATAAGTACGTAGTAAGAACTTAAACCAATTTAATAGTTCCTTTTATTTACATTATCAAAAATAAATTATTTTTAAATATTGTCCTTATTGTTTATGGTATCGTGCTTCTAAATCATTCAATCATACTATCTGTTACACACGGTTATTATTCTAACCTTTTCTTCTTATTTCACTCTATATAATTTTATGTGTTGCCTTTAGAACACGTTGTTTCCGTAACAAACTTTATTATAAATGTAATTCTGTATACAAGATTTTGTAACGGAAATTCAATCTAAGCTTGGTTTTCACTTTATCTCTTATCAGATCGACAGCATTCCGTAAATATAAGTTTCTTGTTAGATGTCGTGCGTATATATTATAATTGAATTTAAATTTCAAACTATCTGTTCTGCAAACATATCAATTTTTGTCAAAATCGATTTTGCTTGCTATTCGTTCCGTATTGGAATGACTTGCATGCGTTTCAATTGTTCGTTGAATTCTATATTATTTTTGTTGGTTGAATTCTATATATTTCTTGTTGAAGGAGTGAAAAACACTGTTTCAATTGGATGTTTAACAAAATATTTCGGAATCTGCAGTAATTTAAATTCAGTAAAATTTAAATTGCCTATTTAAAACAAACGCTAATATCAAAAATGCCACAAAAAGTATGCATAAACAGACACACCTTTTTTTTAATTTATGCGTACTTACAAAGATAAAATGTCGTTGGTCACGTTTATTTCGCTAAGTAACTATTCAATTGGATGTTTAACAAGAAATTTCGGAATCTGTAGTAATTTAAATTCAGTAAAATTTAAATTGCCTATTTAAAACAAACGCTAATATCAAAAATGCCACAAAAAGTATGCATAAACAGACACACCTTTTTTTTAATTTATGCGTACTTACAAAGATAAAATGTCGTTGGTCACGTTTATTTCGCTAAGTAACTATTTAGCTTTGAGATAAGCAGCGCTTTGTTAAAGTACCGTTAACTTCATTTCGAGCTAGTTTGGGCAAACACGACGTCCGCTTTACTTGGCACACAATAAACTAAGTTCCCTATAACTAGTTTGAGATTCGTTAGTGTAAAAGTATCAGTTCCCAACATGGATCGATGTAATGAATACATAAGCACTAGGCAGTACTAGCTCTATAATTACTCTGCATAGAGTGTGGTCATTAAGATTTCATAGCTAAAAAAGTAACTATTAGAGGAAGGCTTAAATGACAAATGTATGTGTTATAATTTCAAAATTCTAGATATTTATAACATAATGTAGCAATGAATTATGATGGGACCGCTTTAATATCACTTTAATACATTTTCAATAGAACACGAGATCCAAAGTCAGGGATAAATGTTATTATACATTTTAAAAAATGTGATGAAAACATGATAATATAAATAATTAAAATATATTCAGAAATACAAAAATCACACTTTTCTAAGGCTAACACAGCGTCTACTACTGAACAAGGCCTCTACTGTTTTGGTACTTACCGTAATGTGGAGTTGCTGCCTGCAACCTAATAAGAATAGTTCAAATTCAAATTGTCGATTTCAGACTTCATAATCCATATCATATCCATAAAAAAGAAACTTTCATCACCTTAAAATTAACCTGATTGCCGATTATTTCTAATTATGATTTTTTTAAATATCAAAATTTATAATTAGAAATAATCAGCAAAATTAATTTAAAAATTTAAATATCGAAAAATAAATTCATTTCCAAATAATAAATTCAACCAAATAAAATAATAAATTAGATATTGAAATGAGCATGATCATTAAATACACCATTTTATTAGTGTAAAACAATAATAAGATAAAATTTATTGAAATAATACATAATATTATTTTACCAAATAAATAGAAATTTCAAATTCCGGCATGCAGCCTTAATTAAACCAAAATAAAACAAACATGAAATGTATATAGTAAGTATTGTTTGGTATATACAAAAGTTTGGTACATGCAGGCTTCCTCACATCTCCGTTTGCTATTCGGCAGGACGCACCACGTGCAAGAAAGATTTACTTGTATCCTTATATTTGTTTACTGTCACCTAATATTTGTCACTCTATCATCACACACTTTAACGTTTACCGCCAGAATATCAGTCACAGTGAAAATATCTCTAAGTAATATCCCCTGCGTTAGTGAAAGGGTTAAATAAACTATGTCTATTACAAAAATACCTTCGCTCGATTTTATATGCAACCTCAGTAGATAATAAATTTTGTACAGTTTAATTGGTAGATAAATTGTATCCTTATAAATTATTAAGATATACCGATTGTCCTGATACGTTAACTACAGTGGAATCTTTATCAGGGAACATTAATAAGATCTTGCCTTTATACTTGATATACGGAGGTTCTAAAGTGATTTTATAATTTATATTTGTAATTTTTTTTAAAAGATACGTCTACTGTTCAGTTTGAGGAAGCAAAATGTGAGCTAAGCACCTCATTAGCCCGAACATCTTTATTTGTTGTCAGTCTACTCTATTTTAAATCATCATCATCATCATCATTACAACCTAGAAAGTCCACTGCTGAACGAAGGCCTCCCCTAATGATTTCCACGCGGACCGATCCCTTGCAGTTGACATCCATCTGCTACCGGCCACCTTAACCAGATCATCAGACCATCTGGTTGGGGGTCGGCCTACGCTTCGTTTTCCGTTACGCGGACGCCACTCGAGAACCTTTCCGCCCCATCGGCCATCGGTTCTACGCACTATGTGCCCTGCCCACTGCCACTTCAACTTGCTTATCCTATTTTAAATACTGCCTCAATATTCAATAAATATCTACTGGTATTTACTATACTATAATATGGATACTAAACAACGGATAAACATACTTGTATACTTTTTTACAAATACATACATATGACACATAGAATCATTCATACCAATACAAACAGTCATGTTCATATTGTTTATATATCATAAACTTCAGACATTTGAGACTTTCTGGAGCACTCCAAACTTGTTCAGTAGCAGTCCCGGAAGATTACACTTATTTATATTTAAGTTTTAGATTTATGATAAAATCGTACGCCTTTTTATCAGAATCGGCACAAAATGCTCGGAATAAATGTTTAATCACGCTTATTGTTTTATTCTCTGTTTACGTGCCTAGGTAAAATATACTGACTGAACCAGTAGGTTTTATCTTACTAAAGCTAGTAATATTATAATTTATCTATAGTACGCGCCGGCACGTGCGTTGTCCGACATTAACGCTTAGAATAAGCAAAGCCTTACCTTACGCAACTGCAAATAGGGTGGTGTGGTGTTATTAACCCCATTCGGATTTAACCAACACTTGCTGCGAACGACAGAAATACAATTTTATAACAACATTCAAAGTCTTTTATTATTTATGCACTCGTTAGGGCAACAGGTGCGGAGTATTTATTGTCATAATTTCAATATAGGGCTAGGAGCGGTTGATACATACACGTCATTATTTAATGAACGATTTTAAATATTGCTTCAATTGGGTTTGTTACGATGGTATGCAAATAAAAAAGTGCGGAAATATTTTCATAATTTTGGATTATTTTTGTAAACAAAAGATTCTTAACTTCTTAATAAAATAAAGGAAACCAAAACTTGAAAACGTTGTTGTCATCAATTCACAATTGTGCTGTATAAATAAAATATAGTCTAACTAAGTTTACACTTATAAAGATGTTGGACATTTATCACAATACAACAGTATTTTAACTTTTCAATTCTGATCAAAACAGTTGAGTAATTACAAAAAGGCTATGCCGTAAACAAAAGTGGCTCTTTTATTAGGCACAAAAATACATGAGTCACGAGACGTCGCAACTGAAAGCTTTGCATAGAGCGCGAGCTTTCGCCACATTATCTAGGCATCTGGGCGAGAACACAATAGGGCGCGCATGCGTAATGCGTTATCACAAATCTAGCTCTTACGACACCGTTCGCCTAATGAGTATTTGTTCTACTTCGAGCGATGTGCTAATTGGACCCTACGAGAGTATATTTTGAACCACGCGGACTAATGTCAATGTAAAGGGTAAGAAAATCCGTAAAATTTTAATAGTCTACTATAAATAAACAATGTATATGAGATAAAATAGAACCAGAAAGGTTTTTAGGATAGCTCTACATACGTATTGACTTCGTTTTTAGTACTTAGTATGCTAAATGTTGGGCACAGCGTTCGACTGCGCGACCCGGAGGTCGTGGGTTCGAATGCCAAGGGGAAACATCACTTTATGCGATTTTTCCTAGTTTAGTTCACCTGATTATCCGACAAGAAAGATTATTCCGTGCTTCGCGGGCTACGTAAAGATGTCGATCCGGGTTAATATCTTAGGATAGTTGTCGTTAACACTCACTAATCTGTATTGGATCTACGTGGTGGGTTACGTTACGGCCCAACATCCCCATATCTGTGCTGTGCGGGAGGGCATGTGCCCTGCTATGGGCTGTTCTAAGCTGATATTCATAATGATGCTAACTGTAAACATAATAGTACTAAGATATCTCTCATATAGATTTCATTTCTGATTTTTCTAACAATTTTATAAATAAACTTTACTTGTTAATTTTTATAACTATATCTCTTTTTTTCGAAAATTTAGTACCTACTCGGTTCCAAGTGTTTCAGGTTTACTTAAAGTGTACTTAGTGCACCTCAGTGAATTCAGTTTAAGGCATGAGTTATTTTAATGCACTCAGGTGATTCAAGTTTACTAAAAGTGTATTTAGTTCACCTGGGCTAATTAACGCGGGTGAATTAATTTTACTGCACCGTTTTTTCATTGATACCGATCAAGTTTGAAACTAGTAATGTAATTTTACATACCTATTACGTTTTGGACCAAAATAAATGGTGTATTGAAACATTTTTGGTTACAAAAAGAACTTTCAAGCGTAATTTCGTCTAACTCGCGCTCCGTCTTCCAAACGCAACGTCAATTAAGTACAATTAACACGGCAAAATTTCAGTCCATTCTCTCGAAGGTTCAATTAGCAGATCGCCCGGAAAGTAGAACAGATTTTCTTTGTATAGATAGATTGACGTAACTTCGCCTCGGCCGACACTCAGGCTGGAAATTTCATTTTTGAGAAATATTAACTTCTAACTTGTGATATATCTATGAACTCTATATTTTACTTTTCATGACCATTATTTGGCCATTAATCAGATAGGACCATATTAGCCAATAATAATATTTCTATGGGATAATTTCTTTAACTTAATTTTTATATTTCAGGTAACAACATAACAGAAAAGTGCTTCCCAAAGAATGAAGAGTAAGCAAAGATGCTGGCAGCTCTCCTTTGGGTTGGACGCTCTCAAATCAACAGGTAATATTAATAAATAATAATAAATATCCACTGACATTCACACAGCGCCATCTAGGCCCAAGTTAAGCACGAAGCCTGTATTATGGGTACTAACCAACGGATAAACATACTTTTTTTTGTGTAAATACATACATATTATACATAACACCCAGACTATGTCAAACAGACATATTCATGCACACTGTTTGTACTGCCCGGGGATCGAACCCGGAACCCTTGGTGTACAAGCAGACGTCTCAACCGCTACACCAACTGGGTCGTCAGATTAGTTACTCATATATATGAACATTGTTAAAACAACCACCGCTGGCTGGATATATCCAACAAAAACAATAGATTTTCTGGCGGTTTAAATGTTAAATGTAATAAAGCCAGGTATCTCACAAAGCAGGAATACCTAATTTGGATCACTCACAGGTATTGAAAATTATATTTTAAATAGCCATCATTATCAATGACTAGTGAGTGTCGGTAGCACAAGGGTGTGAACTATGCGCATATCGCATAGCAATTATAGAAATAATAATCTTTTATATAATGCAACGAAATCCGTATTTGGAAATTCGTGCCCTGTGTTGTAAGGGCGATTAGTATGGCCATATTTACTTTAAATCAAACATAGGCGATATGCGTGGGTTCATGCCCATATAAAGTAATTCAATGAGTTATATGCTTACGATTGAATATGGGTATTTCCATACTGTTCGGTCTTTAATGCACTTAGATCAATTTGGACTAAGGGTATTTTTAATTCCTGTAGATATGATGAGCACAATATAATAGTAGTGATTAAAAAAAAATTGTAAATAGGACCTTATATCTCTCGTTTTTTCTCTCACAATAAACTTGTTGGTATCATCATCAGCTCATTAAACGTCCCCACCGAGGGGCACGAGCCTACCCTCGAAACTTCTGAAACATTTATTTTTATAACTGTACTTTGTTTACTTTGCGTAATATATAATGTCAATGTTAAAATATATGGATAATTAAATAAAACAAATATTAATAATGAGTGTAACAATGGTTTTTGATTAACAATATTCGTACATGGCAGTTCTTTGTTTGTATTGTGCATTACAAGACGTCTTATCTTGTTCATATTTGAATACTTTCTCATTTTTTTATTACCTAACATTAATTTCACATTTAAATCCAGACTAAATGATTTTGTCTAACAATTGTTGCAGCCGACAGTACGATATGAACATTGCGCATTGTCATACATCGGCTACATCGCCCACGCGGACCCGCGTATAATTTCGCGATTTAACGTCCCGCCTTACGAAATGCATCTAGCAGACAACAGCTATAAATTACCCGTAAATTACTCAGTCGCCATGAGGTACTATCACAAGTGTCCATATAATCGCTGTTACTTAAATGGACGACAAAAAACATGAAATGCGTAGGTCGACGTGTAAAGATCACTTGAAACGTTTTAAATCCTTAGAAACACAGGCTAAGACTAATACCTGTGCAGCCATGTTGAGCATATAAAATAATGTGGTGACATCGACTTTTATTTATATTTTATTATTTATATATACTTATTTATTATTTATATAAGCAGCACGACATACAGTTTAATTATTATTATATTTCAAATGTATTTTTTATGAAAATTGTATTATTGTAATATATATATATATATGCATCGTCACTTGGGCTCTGTCAGAACACCAGCGCTGCCGTGGCGAAGTTGATGAATCATTTGAAACTATTAATGACACACGGCAGTATAAGCTGAGGCAGGGCCCATTTGACCACAAATAACGATTTTTTTATTTTTGTTTAATCTTTCCTTTTTTACGTGTTTATTACTTTGTTTTTTTTCGTATTATTGTTTTGTTTTCTATTTGTGGTCAAATAAATGTTTTTTCTTTCTTTCTTTCTTTCAAACGTGTACGAGTTGTGTAGTGTAGTGTTGTAAACTAATCTGAAGGAAAGAAAGAAAGAAAATATTTATTTGGTGCAATAAAAATTTTAACATGTTATGTTATTCATTAAAATAATATATATTCAATAATAATATGAACAGTTCTATTTTAATTAAGTAAGTTTTATCTCAGCATACTATTTTGATTTAGTAAAACCAACTTATATAAAAAACCTGTTTACCAAAAATTACATAGCAAAATTAAAAAAGTAATTTTAAAGTATTCTTTTTTTAATTATATATGTTTGCAGTATCCGTTTCGGTATTGTAGTTATAATAGCACAATATTATACAACATCATTATTATTAAAGTTTTAAACCATCATCCTAGCGCTTAAATCGGACAGAGATATTTCGACACACAACATTACAAACAACAAATGTGCAAATAAATTAAACATTATGGTGATTTAAAGCAATACCCGTACTGATTTCGGTAAGGTCTTACCAAATATTAGGTCCTACTTGAGGTATTCCGTCCTATTAATAATCGAATTTCACATATTGTAGATTCAAACAAGAGAGTAAAACCTTCGAAAGAAATATAGTAACTAAATACTAGTCTTAAAATGATTTTACATGCTTAAACAATTAATCTCAATAACAAAGCAACTTGTGTTTCTATAGAGATTGAAAAATGTTATCATGACGTCATGAATTTTCTGCATATTTTTATAATTGTTAAGCATGCTAATATCTACTTTTCAAGTAATTATACACAATAGTTTACATTCGTAACCTTTCATAATAAAGATTTTATTTCCTCACTTGATGTCATTGCAAAGGCATTATTTTATCTGAAAATATTAATTCTGGTCTGGACAATTTTAGCAGCAACTAAAAATTCTCCCAATTTAAATATTGCGGATTTAGCATTTAGTCAAAGGATTCTCGCATTATACCCGGCAACTCGAGGTATTGTCCCGTGGGATGAGTTCGCCGACATTTTAAATTGTTGTAAATATGCCCGGCCAATAGAAATTAAGTATTTTATCATTAAAAATTATTGTGTACTGGTATTGAGTTTTCTGTTGTACAGTTCAATACAGTATACAGTGGTGAAACATGTGAACGCTAATAATGTATTCAAAAAGAGATATAAATATTTAGACTTATAATAATTACTCAGGAAATAGTAAAACTACTTTAACAAGTATTTTATTATAGTCGATACATTGGTTAAAAAAGGTTCCCGGTTCGATCCCCGTGCATATACACAATTTTATTTATGTATGTATTTACAAAAATAATTTCATATTCATTGTTGAACACTTACAGGCACCTTGCTTGCTTCAATATAATTGATGTTAGATGCGACGTATAAATGTATGTCGATCTTTAACTATATTATATAACTTAAATGATAACGAGCAACTATAATGAAATTACATAACCATTTACTGAAATATTTTCAAGCATAAATCCTAACCCGTTACCGCAACGTTGGACCGAAATTGGTTATTTCGTAATTAAATTTATATTGTTCGTATGATTTATACGTTGTTAATTAATAACGAGATGCTCAAATGTTATTAAATACACCTTCTGTTCTANGAGCCCAAAAAAGTGTATAAGGGCCATTATGTTTTTAAAGAAAACATGACATTTGCCACCTCACTTCATCAAGCTTAAGAACTCACCGTTGCATCTCTATACATTTACGAAACTGCAATGTTTGTTAGGAGAAATCAGCATCTTTCCTTTATATCGATGGTCAGCTAAAGAAAACGGCGTCATGGAAGCAAGCTTAAGCACCTGTTGCAAAGACTTCCCTTAAAAGTAATAGCATTTTCTGCATGGCCCAAAAATTTTTAACAAATTGCCTATAGATTTAAAAAATAAGATGGCAATTTATTCGAAAGGAATTACTATCACTTTTAACAAAAAAAAGCATATTATACGCTGACGGAGTTTTTAACAGACCAACTTTGAATGTGGTTTGTGTTAAATGTAATAACTATATAATGTTATAATTTTTAATGAAATAATTATTTAATGTTATAATTTTAAATGAAATAATTATTTAATGTTTTAATTATTCAGTGTAGGATATATTTAATGTTATGATAAAAAGGTATATTTCGACATTTCTTAATTAGTTTGACATTTCTTATTGATTTTTTTTTTTTTGACCTTTTGTATAAGTTTGACATTCAAGTAATTGTATGACATATAAATTCAGTAGGTACATACCTGTATACAATAAATCCAACACAATTAAATTTATAATGTATTAAAAATTGTAATTAATTTTTTTTTTTTTTTAAACATTTGTACGCCTGTTAATGGCAAGACATGGTGTTACATCCTCTAATATGACACTTACCAACTGTAAAACATTTTTACTTACCTGTGTCTTACAAATAAACGCATTATTATTATTATGTTCGAAAATCTTACTATCTCGACTGTACGTCGGTATTAAAGAAACAGGTACGGGCTAAGGCCAAGTATCCTGATCCTTGTAATTGTGTGTAAGTTTGATTAGTGATATTATTTGTGTGTTATACTATAATTATTATCTATGTCGTGTGATGTGGTTTAGTATCTGATGATAAGGGAACACGATGGATTCTGATTCGTTAATTCAGCATTTGCGTCTTGATTGTTTTGGAGAGTGAGACTGGATGGGTTAAGAAAACGGCGAACTATGGAGCATGTGTCTATAACTATTGATTTTTGTAGAGGTATGTAGGTGTTTTCGTGTAGTTTCAATAATTTCAAAGCTGTGATTAGGGTTTTTGGCACCACGCCAGTGGATGAAATGATGATAGGAATATTCTTACATTTTGTTGGTGCCACATTTGTTTTATTTCATCTGCTAAAGGTATGTATTTGGATCTTTTCAGTGTGTTTTTGTTTAAGATTGGGGTTTGGTACGGCGATATCTATGAGGTAGGTGGTTTTAGTA
The DNA here is from genome assembly GCA_019425675.1 of Leucinodes orbonalis. Taxonomy (NCBI): domain Eukaryota; kingdom Metazoa; phylum Arthropoda; class Insecta; order Lepidoptera; family Crambidae; genus Leucinodes; species Leucinodes orbonalis. The sequence continues at coordinate 161,093 of PQWD01006161.1, forward strand.
TCTTTTAAGGTAAGTGTGATGTCTGGTCTATTGCTGAGTATGGTGCGGTCGGTTATGATATCTCGGTCCCAGTAGAGTTTGGTTGTACTATTTTCTAGAACATTCTTCGGTTTGTATTTGTAATATGGGGTGTGTGAATCTATTAATTTGTATTTGTTATTATTATTTTATATTATTATTATTATTATTATTATTAATAATATGAACAGTTCTATTTTAATTAAGTAAGTTTTATCTCAGCATACTGTTTTGATTTAGTAAAACCAACTTAAAACATAAAAAAATCTGTACACCAAAAATTACAAAGCAAAATTTAAAAAGTAATTTTAAAGTATTCTTTTTTTTAATTATATATGTTTGCAGTATCCATTTCGGTATTGTAGTTATAATAGCACAATATTATACAACATCATTATTATTAAAGTTTTAAACCATCATCCTAGCGCTTAAATCGGACAGAGATATTTCGACACACAAACATTACAAACAACAAATGTGCAAATAAATTAAACATTATGGTGATTTAAAGCAATACCCGTACTGATTTCGGTAAGGTCTTACCAAATATTAGGTCCTACTTGAAGTATTCCGTCCTATTAATAATCGAATTTCACATATTGTAGATTCAAACAAGAGAGTAAAACCTTCGAAAGAAATAAGTAGGTAAACTAAATACTAGTCTTAAAATGATTTTACATGCTCAAACAATTAATCTCAATAACAAAGTAACTTGTGTTTCTATAGAGATTGAAAAATGTTATCATGACGTCATGAATTTTCTGCATATTTTTATAATTGTTAAGCATGCTAATATCTACTTTTCAAGTAATTATACACAATAGTTTACATTCGTAACCTTTTATAATAAAGATTTTATTTCCTCACTTGATGACATTGCAAAGGCATTATTTTATCTGAAAATATTTAATTCTGGTCTGGACAATTTTAGCAGCAACTAAAAAATCTCCCAATTTAAATATTGCGGAGTTAGCATTTAGTCAAAGGATTCTCGCATTATTCCCGGCAACTCGAGGTATTGTCCCGTGGGATGAGTTCGCCGACATTTTAAATTGTTTGTAAATATGCCCGGCCAATAGAAATAATGTATTTTATCATTAAAAATTATTCTGTACTGGTATTGAGTTTTCTGTTGTACAGTTCAATACAGTATACAGTGGTGAAACAATGTAAACGCTAATAATGTATTCAAAAAGAGATATAAATATTTAGACTTATAATAATTACTCAGGAAATAGTAAAACTACTTTATCAAGTATTTTATTATAGTCGAAACATTAGTTAAAAAAGGTTCCCGGTTCGATCCCCGTGCATATACACAATTTTATTTATGTATGTATTTACAAAAATAAATTTCATATTCATTGTTGAACACTTACAGGCACCTTGCTTGCTTCAATATAATTGATGTTAGATGGCGACGTATAAATGTATGTCGATCTTTAACTATATTATATTAACTTAAATGATAACGATGCAACTATAATAAAATTACATAACCATTTACTGAAATATTTTCAAGCATAAATCCTAACCCGTTACCGCAACGTTGGACCGAAATTGGTATATTTCGTAATTAAATTTATATTGTTCCGTATGATTTATACGTTGTTAATTAATAACGAGATGCTCAAATGTTATTAAATTACACCTTCTGTTCTAATGATGATGCATGGACGGAGCATTGACGTTGATATACCTCTTGGATTGATGGCTACGATGTCTAAGGGACCATTAACAAGTACAAGTGATTACATCGTTTTAAAATGAAAGGCATAACACCGAATCGACATCCACATATAATGCAATTGTATTATGTGTATTATAGTCACTTATAATACGATTAATTAACCGTATTCATTAAATTGTAATTGTTTTTTATTCCATTCGAACGCTTTAAATAGACCCTTTAATATGGTCATCATGGGTTGTATGAATAGTCTTCGTTGTTCATTAATCAGATTACCTACTGAGTATGAAATTTTCATGAAGGTTTGTATATAGGTTGGTAGCTTTTAAAAGTCAGATATTGGTAATCATACGAAATCACTTGTTGCTAGAAAACGAAACAACGGTTTGTTGATGATCATCTTGCAAATCCGAAACTGTTACTTAGAATAACATTAAGTGTTTCTATGTTATTTTACCTATAACACTTCATGGGTTATGTTAACAAAAGTAAGCATGTAAACTGACAGCAGTGTTCCTCAATTTCACATACACCTCCGACCAAATTGTTATCCGACAGTCAAATCGAAAAGAATATCACTAGCTGAATGCGATTGATATAAGCCGACGTGTGTGGCGTCTTTGAATTGTCATTCCCATATACATTCGAACCTTTATCGATATTACTTATTTAATCTTTTGGAAACAATTTATAAGTTATATTGGTCGTGGTGTGGGGAGTTGTTCCTGAATATGTTTGATTTTGCATAATTTATTTACTGAATAAAAGCACTACTTACTTGTCAAATTGTTAAATAATAAAACTTTAAATGTATACATTTATAAATTGCACTTTTGAGCTTTTACTACCAGTTGAGCTACCGTCGTCGTTGCTTACTTATAAAATAAAAAATGTTCTCGCATTTATGAGATGCAATCTGAACTCTAGTGCTCTTCACAATTATTAAAAGGTAGAGATCAATAATTAAATCAATCAACAAAAAAAGAGTTAACTCGAAAATGACATGCATCGGAGCCAACCTGCACAACGTTGCAAAACGTAAATCGCTTCAAAATCACCAACGTCATAATTATGATGATGAATGGACGTTTCTTTGCCATGTTATTATGTTGGCATTTTTAAAGAGCACAAATAAACTCGGTCCCGGTCGGCAATTAACAGCGTTCTGGATTACCCAATAAATATGTTGGGAAGCGCGTGATTCGCCGCCCGATGAGCGGCCATTGTAGGCAGAGAGCATAAAGTTTTATTATCTAGATGTTGGATGCTAAAGGGATCTCAGCCATCATCTGTCAGGATGAAAGCCTTACTTACTTATTCGTAGTGTACGCTTAAATATACAACAAACGAGGCTCTAACTACCTGTCAATAAGAACTCGACGAAATACCTCATTTATTAGGTATGGGAGGCTGGATCTCATTAAACATTTTAAACACATTAATTAAGTGGTACACACATATTTTTTTACCACTTTTACTTGTAAGGTGTTATTTCTTATTACTTGTAAAAAAAGTAAATCAATCTCAACATACAAAATTTCATAATTTTCATCAGTTTCCTTTATATTAAATTCGGTAATTTTACTTGAATTCTCAAACCTTTCAGCACTCGAGTCCACACTTAATCCTTTTTTAATTCTTAATAAAAATTACCGTAATATTCTTGTTTTCCATTTGATTCTGGTCTAGCGAGTCACCAAAGCCTTGTTAGTGGCAACAATTTAAAACAATGGAGACCGGAATTGTCAACGTCATAAATTATAATTAAAAATCAAAATATACCAATTCAAATGTCTGTCTCCCATCCTAAGGGCGACAGGGACTTCGCGTGGTAATAGCGCCTGATAATCGGCAACATCCTTCCCGGGCTTTTAAAGACCATTCAAAGGCATTTTTATATCTTCATGGCCTTCGACTATTTTTAGAAATGGATTGCTTTTGCCTTTTTGCTGGTTCTTAGTAATGATTGAAATGCTATAAGAAAATGAACGATGGGGTAAATATATGTTGAAATACTTTTATATTTATTCTCATATTTCAAAATCTTTCTGTTTTTTTTTAAGAATACGGTAAATAATTTACTAAAAGATGGCGAAGAAAGCCGAAATAGTTAAAAACAAGAAAGTAATATTTGAGTTTTTTTTATAATTGAAAATATACTATCTAAGAAAGCTTACTATGTTTTTATTGATACGTTATTATTACTCATTAAAACATGATTTTATTCTATGACTCTACTTGATGAAGGTCGGTAACAAACTAAAGCTCCTGATATTAAAGTTTCTTATCCATAACTTATACCTACCAAATGTCACACTACCATCAATTACTCGCCAATTTCTTTGACATTTCAACATTAACCCTCTAACCTTCACTTTTTAGATTGCGGCCGATAGCCCGATAGCGGGGCCTAATTGACCGGTGTACGCGGCGGAACGTCGCAAAGGCTGTCACGGCGATTTGCCGGTTGCAACTAGACGTACGTTGGCTGCCTAAAATGTCCTTCCGTGTAAACTGGTTGCGATATGCAACATAGGGTTAGCTGATATGGCGGAATAAATGTTTTCAAGGATCTTTATTTAAGCAGTTTGTAATTTAATTCCAGTCGATATACAATTAACGGATATTATATAGTCATTCAGGCATTGTCGGACATAGACATCTTCCTTTTTTGCCCCAGACATCTTGGTTCTACCCTAAAGACATCCAACCATACGCGACCTTAAGCAAATCATTGTTTCTTCAATCTTATGATATGCCGTAGATTCAACTGCATGACTTTATTTGAAGCCTTGCCATACTTCAAAATCACGCAATTAATTCATTAGGGTAAGTACAACCCTGCGGATAAAGATCAATGCACACAGTCGGTCGCTCGCACCATTCCACTCGGCTTATAATTACTAAACCTTATACTAGTTGCACAACACTACTTAGTCATCTCGCAAAAAACTGTTTCCAGTTGAAAGTAAAACGTTTATGTCCACGATTAGGACGACATTACTTTATGGGAGTAGGAAATTATGATTTGCTTTTAGTCCTATGGAAAAATATAAAAGCGAAATATTGTGAGTATAATTCACTCATTCAGGCTACAATAAGTATTTATATTTTATGTGTAGAAAACATACTAAGTTTTATCTACATTACAGCTAGGGTCCTGAAATGTCATGCGTTTTATAACGCATGAATATACATATACAGTTAAAAATAACACTCAGGTACTTCTAAGGTTCAATCTCGGAGAAAAGACTCTGAGGGTTTAATTGAAACGTATTTGACTAGAATAAATAACAAGTAACGTGTTATTACTAATCCTAATAACCATTTCCAAACTCGTAAGCTTTGAATGCCTGCCATATAGTACCATTTCCACCCGTACTTAAATGTCATACATCTCGACATTAGTTTAGATTAATTTAAGTTTATCTTATCAGCTATCTTGGATAATTAAACATAGGTTTAACTATCAGACAAGGATATAAATACAATAGTTATACCCGATTGTATCTCAAATCAATTTCAAAACGTAAAATACACGGAATGTTAATTAACTGTGTCACTTGTACTATTTACAATCTTGAACTGTGACAGCGCCGGGTGTTACTTGTAACAGCTGGGAAATGCTTAGGTTCCTTTCATTTTAATCAATCAAACTAAACAAATCAAAACAGAATAATTTTGCGCATAGTTTCGTTATATCGTGTTTTTTGACAACACGTTTAAATGCTATCTGAAACGACGCCATTGTGTGCATGGCACCTAAAATGCACTGAATCGAACTAAATACACACTTATTTTAAACTTGTATTTGGATTGTTATGACCGTACGATTTTTTCCTTAATTTATTTAAACACTTCAATGAACACAGCAATAACCGGTGCTTTTACTCGAAGCTTAATCAGAATAGTAGAAATACTGTAAATTATTATTTTACATCGGAAGGTAAAACAAAATAATTTCTTTAGCCAGGTGGGTATCATTTGTGTATCATATTACAAATATTTTTGACAGTAAACACAGTGTACAGTCACACAGAAAATAGATTTAACATTGTTGAGATTTTAATAGTTATAAATAGGTACTTAACAAAATAAAATAACGTCAGCTAAATCCCGACTGAAATATTTGAATAGTTAAGGCTATCTGCATAGTTCAAAGAATTGTAAACACCAATGTCCTATTTAATGGCTCTTTAGCTATAAACCCAATAGTCCCTGAGGCAGTCCCATTCCTCTTATGGGCCGTGTCCGACACACTCGACGCGCGTACAAGCGGACAGACATACGAACTTACTATTGACAATGCAATGGTCCTTTGAATTGTACAGTATAGGTCAAAACGGTTTCATTTAAAATTTTGAACCGGAATCGCTT
>PQWD01006161.1:174593-197431 GCA_019425675.1 Leucinodes orbonalis
AAGCTCATTTATACCAAATGCAAACTAGAATGTTATGTCAAAAATAGAATGCAAATACACTTTTATAACACTTTGGGAACAAGTGTACATGAACAAATAGTAATGTCGCAGGTACTTACGAACGATCTGTCTTCGAGATTGAGCAACTTTTAAAAGGCACATTATAGAAATACGACCGGACCGAGCCACGATTGTTCTAAATTAAAAATTAATGCCCCAGCTAACCGGCCTAGATTGTAAAAACAACGGCTACTTAAACATTCAATTACTAAAATCTTTTGTTTTGTTTACGCGACGTTTGACCCAGATCTCGATCAGGTGATGACACCGATGATGGATCTTTAGTATTCTAACAAATGTCCATAATTAATAGATACAGAAGCGGAACAAAACACTATCTCACCAGTGTCATTTATATATGAATTGTAACAATAGAAACTCTTGAAGACATCAATTACACGAGTGTTCACTCATTTATCAAATACTAAATTATTAAATTGGTGTGAGAACAAAAAGTGTGTAGGCCATCTACTGGATTTGTTAAATTTGAAAATGGCATCTGTTCAGTATTTTTTTATTTATAAGAACCTAGTTACATAATTCATCCGTATTTATTGAAGTTGTAGTTATTCGGTAATATCAATTGCTTGTAATTGCTGTTATCTGAATCAGGTTGCTATTTATTCGGTAAATATGTCGTATCAAGTCAAATAATCCAGAAAAGTTCTTATTACCTGTTCTCGAGGGGGCCCATAACTAGGAGAATAGCCAAAAGAGGCCTTGTCGAGCAGTAGACTTGACCAGAAATAAAATAATGATAATGAAAACTATCTAGGTACTTTCTACTGAGTTTCTAGCTGGATTCTTTCCAGCTAGAAACTCAGAAGTGTCTTTGTATTCTATTCAAAGATTTTGTAATAATTTACAAAACTATATTATTTATAAAATATTCCTACACAGTAGTTAATACTTGTAGATAAACTAACTGTATATTGTCTTTATCATAATAAGAAAAATATTAACTTTGAATTTTTACCTCATAGAAGCTACTGCAAGCAGGAGCTTGATAGTGCATACAGGAGTATGCACTATCATATTTTAAGTGAAGGAGGAAGCCTGCATCGGCACGAATAGGCTGGCTCAATCTAAATAACAGGGGGTAACTCCTTTATTTCCTTGTCCCCCTCTCTTCCTAAAGGTCTGCAATGCACTCGTTGCGTTTTTGAAGTTATTAGTATCTATAGGAGGTTGTATCACTTCACGCGAATCGTATACTCAATTGGTAATCGGAAAAAATAGCCCATCTTTGGTTATTTTTATCGAATTCTACTATTGGACACAGATCCCAGAATCTTCGTTTCTAACAGCAAGCTTCCATAGTCATTCGTTCATGAAAGTTTGCTATGACGCGGTCTCTAGTTCAGAACTTGTCTGCTTAGACGGTCATCAGATCTTAGAACGTGACCAGCCCATTTCCACATCAATTTGCTAATCCGCCTACATAGGCGGAACTACATTTGAACTACACATGTAGTTCATAACAAATTAAATAAAAAAGGTCGGTATCAAGAGTATTAGGCCTTGGCAAACTCAGTAAATCACTTTGGAAAAACTAGTTTAATAGGTTAAGGAACAGAAGTTAAAGGCAAGGTATTATTTTTAATCTGATTTCCAACGTTTATCGGCTTACTGGGGTCGCGTAAGCCCCTTAGTGCCCACTTGACCGCGATAAAATTGTGACTGACTAGCGTACACTGGTCTGTGAAGACTTATTAAACTGTTAGTAATAGCATTGTACGTAGCAAGGAAATATTGGCATAAACGTCGCTACGCGTAAAAGTAGTGCCGGATGGCCTGCTAAACTAAAACGTCAGGATAAATCAAAATATTAATAAAATGGTTTATTGCTCTTATAATATATTTTGTACAATGGTTGGTTACTTAATACAAGCTTAACTTTTGCATTCCAAAAGTAAAATGTTTTCTTACATATTAATTTATTCGTGATTTAATCAATAAAATTGATTTAACATGTAAAATTGCAATCACTCACAAGAGTAAAATATTTAATTGATTAAGAATTCAAAATAACCTATCACAATTAAACACTGGTATTTTATTTGTTTTGGAATATTTATGCTATCCTGTGCAGTATGATAGGAAAAGACTATACATGGTTATATAATATTTTTATCTTAATGTCAATCGAAAGATAACTCAATGACTCGACTCGATTTTAAAGACACAATGCTGGCTGATGTTGAATATACGACATACATCTTTGTGAAAGGAAATGTCTTTTTTTAAAATTCCAGTACAAAGAAGGAAAAAACATAAGAAAGGCGTGCGAATCCTATGTTATAAGAAAATGATAATACCAATTTGCGGGACTAAACAAACAACGTTGAACGAATAATAAGCAGCAGTTCTTTGGATATGAAGAGCCACAAAACAAAAAGGCTTGTAAGCTCATGCTCTATACAGTGTACAAACGCCGTAGGTACAACGGCAGTGGATAATATTTCACTTTTGAAAGTTGACACGCATTATACTTCTAAGGGCAAGACAGAAAACACGAATATCTTTCATATAAGTACTCGTATTTTACAAAAGGTATTAAATTTTGTGACTAAAGAATCATATTCGAAGATAAATTAATTTATAAATGCATGATTCAATATTGTTATGGTCACTGATGTGAGCGCTTGAGATAAAATTATTAAGACTCATTCCTTTAAAGTGCAGTTGCTTTTAATGTGCAGTCGTGTACCTAGGGATGAAATGCTACGAATAAAAACTTATTCGTTACATTTCTGCTGATACTTAGTACTTTAATATTGATACCTAAGACTTAGTTTAGTAAATGTCGGTAAAATTACATACTAGAAACGCTCGTTAACACTCACTGCATACTCGTACTCGAAAGCTCTAAGAAAAATAATCCATATGATTGGGGAACACTAAAATAACGCTTAATGATATATATTTGCAACAATTGAAACATAAGAAAGAACCAATATGTTAACTTTACTATTAAATTAAGATTTATACTATATCGAGCCAAACTATCGACAAAACAGTAATATCGTTTCAACCCTACGCGAACGCTTTAAACGATCAAGACTGGTGATACGTTTATTGTGTTTGAGTATAGGTATCCATTAAATGAAACGTTTGTAATGGCTTGCATTCATAAAATATGGTGGGTCCTTTTAATTTTACTTTAGTCGACATTTACCTTACTGAAGTCCACCTTAGATAAAATCAAAGATTATATTAACTATATAGGGGATAAAATTCAATGTTTTTTTAAAGTACCTTTGTTATGTATTATGTTTTAGCAAATGAGCTAAATGGTGGCTATAATACAACCATGGTTTATAAGGGAAAATGTATCATAATGCAACAATTTTTTCGCTGAGTTTTAAAGTGAGAGCTTGGACCCTAGCCGGTGATACAATCTATCTCAGATGATAATACAATAAATGATGAACAAAGGTAATTTTTCACGTTTGTACTGAGCAAGATATTGTAATGAAGCAAGCTTTTAATATCCTTTTAAGTTTTTGGTGCGAATAATGAGGACACAAGCGTCCGTTGTCTCTAGAAGCTAGAATATTATGTAAAATGTCATCCACTTGATTTAGTTTCGCTACAAAGCATTTGAAATATTGTTCAAACATAGCCATAATAGAGCGACATAGTTAAAATTGATTCAGCTATGTAAATAAAGAAAAAAAATATAAAAACCAGCCATCAATTTTTATATAAAATATAAAAATATTTAAACGGCAGCTTAAACATTTTTATTTATTAGCCCCATACTTAAAAGCATACCGATTGGGATTATATCCTTCGTCAAGAAGTTACTCAATGTTCCAATCCATTTACTAATAGCATTAAAACCGGATTTCACCGCTAAGGGCTTCTCTTAGAGCCGCCAAATCGTTTTAATTAAAATAAGCAAAGATTAACTTAAATGGACGGATACAATAATCCGAATCCTTAAAAAATCATGAGTGGATTTTAATGTATTTAACAGAAATTATTATTTCGATAATCATCATATAGGTATAACGAATTAATTGGGTTCTCGAAAACAAGAGTAGAGAATAAAATCTAGGCTTTTCCTAACAATATATCACGGAAAACTAGTAAAATATGTAATATACATTATATCTACCAAAATGATTACGGAAGGCTTTGCGTAAATACCCTGCTACTACTATTTATTACATCGTATTAAATAAAAGCGTATATATTAGCGTATATTAATAAAGCGTATATATATATATATATATATATATATATATATATATATATATATATATATATATTATATATATATATATTATAAATATATATATATATAATATATATATATATATATATAGTGCTTTTCAAGATAACTTTATTCAAGATGTTTTCCATCACATACCAGGTTTACTCCCTAGATAACAACAAACCAAGCCGTAGCAAAAAACACTGAACGAAGATTGTTATATAAATGCTTTAGAATTATAAAACAGCTTTGCATAGTCAAAAAGCTAACTTAAATGTGTATAAAGACAATACGAGTATTGAGTATTGCGAGATTAATAATTGGAAACGAACATAATGAATTAGGGTCAATTTACGTTGTAAAAGAGTAAATTGAATTCAATGAACTCACTGTGGCCTGGGTATTATGAGTGATATTGATGATGCTATTTAATCAATTACATATTTCTCCTGAATCTGAATACAACTCACGAACCTAAATTGATAATTAGTACCGCTTTTCATTCGACTATGGTTTTACCATCGTAACGTTGTCTGAACATTCAATTGAATTGAGCAACGTTTGCAATAAACATCAAAAGCTCAAATGACATTGTTAGTATAACCTCAGGAATATTAATAAGAATTTATCGCTTTCTGTTTAGGACGTAACGTGCGAACATAGTACAATAACGGTAACAATATAATCCTTAATCTCTATTTACACGAGGTTCTAACGTTCACAATCGCAACATATTATGAAGACGAGAACTTAGAATAGGAGAAATAATAACGAATTAGTACATTTAAAGGTAGAGATAGCGAAGAACCATCCGGCTGGTAAGCTGATTTAGTGAGGTCCTACAGAACGGTGGTCGCAATAAAAGGCACAGTAAGGATTAAAATAATTCAGGCTTCAACTGCAAACGTGCACTCTGTGATTAAATATAACCCTGTGGAGATTTATACGTGTTTATTTCTGGAATAGAACTGCAGTGAGATCGTCGAGCCGCTTTGTTGCTCGGGTTAATAAATGTTGTTTGTCGTAAGCGAATGTATTGTTACATGGAAGTGGCATGAAAAATTTATGGCGTCTCTACGGATGGAATAACATACATTCTGTGAGGAAATTTACAAATATCAGAACTCAAGGGAAGCGGGAACATTCATCGAATAATACAATAGTGTTCTGCATAAAATGCTGTGGCAATGTGACCTTTTTTAATTCTAGCTATTATAATCACAAGACATCAAATCAAAATGGATCGATAATACACCGAATAATACCTCTGGATTACGGTCATCCAATAACCAATGAAATTTGGATGGTAACTATTTTCGGTCACCAATTGCCCGGGGAAATTGGTGTTAAATCCATCTGTGATTCCCAAACATCACCCAATATGGAACTTTACGGTATTGGTTATTTCCTCTTTATAATTAGGGTTCGGTGAACAATCTAATAACAAGCTGCCACGAATATCTATTAATCCCTATCTTAATAATTAGAAGTTTAAAATCAGCCCGGCATTGATAAAAATTAAGTAGCAGCAATAAATTAGTCGCGCTACAATTTGTCAATAATACAAAGAGTTCAATCTGCAGTTGCAGTTAAGTTGCCATAAATCACGGGCGCAGTTGTTGCAGGCGGACACACGGCTGCATTACGAAACATAACAAAGATTCGAACAAGCCCCACCTGAATGGCAGGCCCTAATTAACTGTCTTGTAATTCGACATTATTGCTATTAGTACGTATTTCTGGGAGGGCTGCAAATGAAAGGGTCGAGCGGCGGCCTTCGAATACATCTAGATTCGACCGATTACCTGTTCTCGGATATGGCTATTAGCGCATCGGCAGCGTTCGCTCGGAGCGATCCGTAGATGCGGCAGACAACGACGATCGGCCCGCGTTCGCACGCATATTACCGGCGCTCGCGCAGGCCCCGGGGACACTGCTCTAACAGTACTACCCGCGTGATTAGACGCCACGCGATATCGCCTATTGTCGGTGCACGATCGCCTGTTATACGTCTTGAAATTGCGGAAATGGACACGGCTCGCACCCACTCCGCTAGCGGGACATTTCAATTGCGGTCCTGCCCGGTGGGCAAATATCTTTAATGGAATAGAATTGTCCTTGCGCCGAGCCAAAGGAATTCATTAAGGTACGACTACTCTTCGGGGATTTACACAACGCCGAGCGGAGTTAACGCGAATGCTCTAACGCCGCAATTACTTTAACGATTGTGGAACATGCTCTATGGTGTTTAGTTTAATCACTGTTTATCTTCTCTTCACTGCCATAGCTTGTGTCCTACTAATAGTTGTTTGTTTGGGCTTTACCTTCAAACAATATCCACACGTGAATATTTAGATCAACCGTTACATAACTTGGATCCTTTTATCGCTAATGTTAATCAAACTCACACAACGACGCCGTGGGATAATTTATTACAGCCCCGTCGTTTAGAAGATCCCGCATCTTAAAATTGTGGGGAATAGTCGTAAAAGTGTGACGAGCAGACATTAGTACGCGTCGAAGCCTCCTTGTTTACGAGGTGTCTAATGAGAAATGCCATCGGGTGAGAACTGCTGCGTGACTAACAAACACCGAGACTAACTCAACACGCCCTGAGCGAGCAGATAATATATCAAAGAAAGACTCCGCATGGCAATTTCGTTTAGACGTTATTACGTGCTTAACAAACCAAGGTCTATTGAGGCGATTGAATTTATAAGTTTGAGGGATTTCTGTAAGGTTCGCAGGTCTATCGAAGATAAAGGTATTTGAAGGCTCGAAGGAATAATCTAGGAAAGCTGAAGCCTGAGGTGGGCGATTGCTCAATTGTGTTGGAGGTACCGCGACGAGCGCGAATGGCTCGCAATCGATATCGTTGGGAATACTCATATCTCAACGCCGACACTCGAATGTGAATTTGCTTTTGCTATAAATATCTTTATCGTATCTATTCACACAAATTTCAGTGTGAGTACCTATATTTCATTCATTCGCTGTTTTATTATTAAAATTGTTTTAAGGTTGAGATGTTTTCATGGTAAGAGATATAAAAAGGCTTAGCAAAAATATTAATTTTATTTAAATTTTGTGTTACTTTTAGTATGTAATTTTTTTTACTAGTGACAGAATGAGAAAATGCTACGGCATTACTTTTAGATATAACTACAAGATCTTTTGTATAGATCGTTTATTATCAATACGTTTATATCCACTTAAATATATAATACACTGCGCTTCTTCTTTGCGTATCGATGGCAAAAACATATTCAAACCGTAGGAGACAAAAAGTGACAGTACACAGACACTACGGTGACAGCATTGTATGCAGCCATCATTAAATCCTGCTGAGAAAAGCTATTTGAGTCAGCGGACAAGACATAAGGCTAACCATCGTTTAGGCCGCTCCACAAATACTAAAACAATACCATCCGAAAATCCCCATCTGGCTAAATTGTCCATACTCCGATCTGTCACAGTCCGAAGCCTATTTAAAGACTTCAGAAGGAAGTGGAAGATAATAATAGCGTAATAGATTAATAATATATTACGCTATTATTATCTACATATACCTACCTATCGAATGTGTTATCGACACTAACGTAAACAATAACTGGAAATAACACTTTCTTAATAACCTAATAAGCTTCAAATTATATGAACATTCCTAGAGCAAAATGGCACCATTCTGAGTTCAGGTAACACAACCCTTTTATCGCGTGCAACAAAAATAAAAACCCCCAAAATATTTACACTCAGACGCAATCAACAAAAACTCCCACACCGTCGAGAACAATCAATCTTCGGTACCCTGAAAGGAGCCTCAATCAAAACAAAATACGTAGAAGCAGAGAGCGGATAAAGGGCCCTATAAATCATAAAATCAGGCCCCCATTCAAGACGGTTTATTCGAGCGGGAAAAAAGTTGACCCATAGCTTCTTTTGGTTATTGTTAGCCGATACCGGCCCGAGGGTGCATCTCCAATTTGTCTACAATTCGAATAATCAACGCCCAAAATGTTATTTATTGCCTCATTAACATTTCGATGATCATAGGTTTTTTCATTTTATCCTAGTAATCCAAATATTTTGTCAGTATTCAAAATTTCTTTCGTATCGTCGTATTTTTAAACTATTTCTAGCTATGGATGCTGTTCATACATTTTATAAAATCTATTATATTATTTCGTTTGTGCTTACTCCCTCTTCCTTACTTTAATGTTTGACAACAATGAATGGGTATCAATTTCGACGCAATTAAATTTTAAATGGAGTCTCTATTTGACCTCAATACATTAAAGACTGATTTATTTATTTATTACTGATACATAAAATATTGGTCTATTCCCAGTTTCCCCCAAATGGTTCCCTCCGAAATCCGATTTCAAATACGAAATATTGAAATTAATGAAATAAACTCGCGGAAAAGTTCAAAGTTTATACACAATGTTCAATTTATAGAATCATTATTAAGACTCGAGAAATTATAAACGTGCAGAGAGGCGACATTGGTTCCTTCTTTTTGATCTTCAACTAAGAACGTCAGCGCACAGCCATGTATGTAATCTATGTTCGTTATTGCATTGCGTAGGCTGTTTTTAATTGGATATCACTTTACATGACGACTCAGAGTGACTATCATAACGATTACAATTCAAATTCTATTGATTATATTTTAGAGGCCGTCGTTAAGTGGGACCGATAGGCACATGTAAATCTTTATCTCAAAAAGTTGGTTGGCTTCCACATTAATTTTGGAAATATTCTGATGATAGCAGTTGATACGTTGTATCTGTTGATAAAATAATTTATGGTTATCTCACATTCTAAATACTCTTGTATACCCGGTGTTGAGTATCTGTGTTTCTCGAATCTTATCCCTGATTTTGGAATAAAATATTATTGTTTCGAAAATGGAAGGTTATATATCGAATCTTATTTCTTAATTGTAGGTTATAAACGATCTGATACTCAAGAAAGAATACTTTCAACGACAAACGACTTAAATAGTATATTAATAATCTATAGGTAAAACACGTACAAACTTTACTTTTGTACTGTTGTTATGTGGACCCATAATTAAATTAATTGGTTGCTCTAACATGTCCAATATACAGTAATGCTCGTCCTCAACACTTGGTCCTAAACTAAAGATTGTCCTTAGTCAATCCTAGGATTGATTGAACAGTTAATATATACTTGATGCCTTATTATTATCACTCATATCTTTAATACTATTGTATATTCTCTTATATAATGAAAATATTCTTGCATGAAGCTATCCTAACCTGCGCCATAATTACTTCACCTCCCAACTTTCGCGGCACGGCAACAAAATGGCCGATGCATGGGCTCCTAACATCAAGTAATTTACTGTTCCATTACAGATTTTAATAGAGTATTGTAGACCTGGACCCTGTTTTTTAGACCTTAGACCCTGATGCATTGTTTTATTATATTCTCCTTATCACCGACGTGCACGCTTCCACGGGCAGTCGATTAACCTCTCCTGCGCAACACGTGACGTCTGACCCAACTCAATTACATTTTTAAACGCCCCTACCAGTGATCGCTATGACTTGCCGTATTCTTGTTCGGTATTATAATACGACATGTTTAATGGGATTCTGTTTCGTTTGAGTATATATATGTATATACCAGGGCTTTTAATGTGTGTGCTTATGTAGGCATTTCCAAAAAAAATGTTGACGTTAAAAAACGTAGCTAAACATAATGTGTAGAATATAATTAACCCTTTTAATAATACTTTTATAGATTATTATATTTTTACCAATACTTAGTATGATAAAAATTGTGAATATAATTTGCTTTATATAATTTTTAATAACAAATAATATGATTCTGTACAAAACATTTTTTTTAAAAGTGACAACTGAGTTTCCTGCTGGATTCTTCTCAGTGGAAAACTGCCGTCCAAACCAGTGGTAGCTTCATTTGGCGTACATAAGTGTTCTGTAAGGACCTAAACTGAATAACACTACATTTTTTATCTTTGAACGCCAGGAATCCAGACACAGTAGAAAATGTATTGTGTCTGGTGCCTTAGCGCGTCATTGGCGGTCATAGGGTTAAAATATTTTTTTTATGATGACATTTATCGTAACTGTAGTTTTAAATGTTCTCGTGTTAAAAGATATTTACGGTGGTTTTCTTGTATTTATATTTTAATAATAGAAAGATTTAATTGGTAGTCTTCTTTATCTCTATAACGATTTATATTGTTCAAATTAATCCACTGGACGTCAACATACGACGAGTCTTAAATTATAATTTCATTGATGCTGTTACAACGTAAAGAATGAAACTGCATATTCTAAAAATGTACAGATCAGATTAAATATTTTTTTTACATCAAAGTTTAAATTTCTCGCTTTCAAAATGTTTTGATAAGCGTCCATTTTGCAGACCCTAGATTGGAAATGCCCGTTGCGAGCTGTTTGCTAGGTCCCTTATTCTTAGACAGGCACAATGGACAATTGATTGATTTACATGGCGTCTACGGTCTACCCGCTGTACAGGAATCCACTTTTAGTAACGCCCATTCTAAAAGATTTATTTCGTTGAAGATTAACAACCAAAAGCGGTACATCATGTTGAAACATCCATCATAGAGCATGTAAAAAGAGTCTCTGAGATCTTAATCGACTTGTGCTATAAATTTTCTCGGATTGTCAACTTTATCGCTACTAAAAATAGAGTTTAATTATTGAATACATTACTTTTCATAAGAAGAATAAGCAGTTGACAAATAAAATATTCTAAGTATTATTTAAAAGACGCACAATAACACATTATTTGTATCATTACAAAAATATTTGTGTCTGAAATTAATGAAATTACCTTATGTTATAAGTTTCTTGTAACCTCTCACAGTAAGTATGCGTTTCGTGATTATACTTATTTTTGAAACCCAATATTTTTGGTATATTACGCAAGCCCCTGTTGCCTGCTTTTACCCTCATGTGCAGACACAGAATATTTGCCAATTTTATTGTGTAATCTCTAAGGGCGGAAGATATGCTAGTATGTTTGATTAAGACAGATATGCAGAAGACCTACACGCGGTTCAAATAAAGTAAGGCTAATGTTTGTGAAAGTATGCACGACCGGCGACGTTAACAATTGCACAAAATCTGTTCCCGAGTCAGCTAAAATCCTTATAGCACTCACAACTGTTATCAAGCGGAATATGCAAAACCGTTCTAATCTCTTGGACACAATACATATACTTCACTTCAATCTCAACGAAACAGCACGGGGGTTAGAGTTCACACCGTACTACATCGTTCTTAGAAGCCAACAGTTGTCCGTTACATCGTGCGCTCCATATTGAGCCATAGCTGAGATAAGTTTATGGTGATTTGATACCATTCACTGGGAAATTGGCGTTTAACGCTTACAAGTGCAACTCGGTTCCGGTTCATAGTGGAACCAATCTTTTATCGCGCTTTCTTAGAGGCCGGTGTCAAAACAGAACGATGAGCTACATATTGTGATCGTAAATCATGATAATAGGCGCGTGAATGGTAGAGAATGTTTATAAAATAATCGTATTGACTCAGTTAAAAATTCCTGGAGATTACTCCATAGTATGGTCCTACTTAATTATGAGACGACTGATATAATATGTTAGTCGCACTTAGATGCTTTCAAACTTCAAAATTATAACACTGGGTAATAATATCAAAGCTATTTATAATATATTCATTTAAAAAATCCTTTTAAGTATAGCATAACGTCGGTGGCTCGATGGTTTGGACTGTCACCCACCTACCGGGAGAGTCGAGGTTCAAATCTCGCCACGTACACGTATGTAAAGAAATTGACAGGTTGTGCGTGAAGTCGTCAAACCCGCACTGGGACCGCGTGGAGGACTAAGGCCTAATCACCCTATACGGGTGGCTCGTGCCCCTCGGTGGGGACGTTTACTGAGCTGATGATGATGATAGCATTACACAAGTGTCAAACCTCTCCGATTTCGTTCTCAGTAATGCTATTAATTAAACGGTATAAAACCAAAACTTTAACTTAGGCAAATTTAACGTAATTTACATTTAAGTTGAATTTAATTACATTTGCTAATCGTTTTATCAACCTATCAAAGAAAGTATTTTTATATGTTCCAATCTAGTTGGTTAAAGCAAAATAGGTAATATATACGTAGTACCTATAAAAAGTGTAATCTGTAGTTAGTACTGAAAAAGTATAAAAAATAGCACGCAAGCCAAAGCATTAATAACATAGGAACGAGCCCGACAGGGGCGAAGTAATAAAATGATAGATGTGGACATAGATTTTAACCTTGTAAGAAATCACTCATCACGTATAAAAAGCTTCAACAAGATTTTTATGTGCTTTCATAAGTAACAAAGGGACAAAGATGTGGAGACATTATGATTAATTGCGTGTATCAAAACATTTTACGAATTCTTCTTAAACCGTAGCATGCTATGTAAGTAAATTCAAAAAATATATATTACATGTTAGAATTACTTGCTGTTATAGTGTCTCGATTGCTTTATGTTTACGCTGGATGGCACTACTTTGCAACAATAATTTAGGTGCTTATTTTTAGGGACCCAAGGCAGCTTCTCTTACAAGCTTCAATGAGGCTCTCGCGACAAACATTGTACCAAAATGAGTCCGAAACCCATCATTTATAAATAGTCACTGGGATGGTTTTTGCTTATAGGGTAGGTAAGTAGAGAAAGGTAGTACGAGTAAATTATAAGTAACGCTTTACATCGTGTACGAAATTGCCAAGAGCCAATAGAGATAAGTTAAAAATAATTTTGTGTAATCCATAATTGGACATTGATTGATGCTATAATGAGGTCTGATAAGACCACAAGTATTCCATATAAGTATTACAAACAATGAACACTAAAGAAACAATAGCAAAACCTCAAGGTGCTTAATAAAAGGCAAACTTCGTGACCGATGCGCTGCAAAAAACCTTGCTCTCACAATGCCCATCAAATACCGCAAACAAACAGAGAACGTCAAAAGCAACATTAATTATTGGCTGGATACCATCTATCACGAGAGCGAATAACAATGAAGTAACATCTCCTATTCCACGTAACGACGTATCCGGATGCGCCTGCGCATAAATGCAAGGCGAGGCGAGCATCCCCGACCCTGACCTGAGGTGAACGAACCCGCGCGTGACACTTCGATCTTGTATAGATCACGACTTGCGATCGACTCGATATTTTCTTTCCTATCAGATCGGCCGATCTCGCCAGCATTCCACCTTGCCGAATCTCACAACAATAATGATTGTCATTTCTTTTTTTTGATCACAGGTACCGTTGGCCGGCAGGTGTAGGCTCTTGTTTGGCGACTTAATGCGGAACTAACGTGGCAAATACGACAACAATGGATTCAAAGTAAATTTTATGATGCCTGCCTTTGATATGATTCGTTGAATAAACTTAACTATTTTATCTAAATAGGTGATCCGTAGGCCTTGTTTCAGTATCAACCTACACGTAGGTACTTAGATTTTCTCGAAATGGACTTTCTTTTTGAGATAATGAGAATTTTATCAGCTAATAGATTTTGTCTTACGAACTATTTGTATCAAAGACAGACTTTACTGTTCTTCCCAATATCCCTACCTATGTACCTGCCTACGTACCAGTACATGTAACCTACATAATAATTATGCGCAAAATTGCCAGGTTTTTAAATTTTTACATACATAAGGTACCAAAGTGCGTAGAACCGATGGCCGATGGGGCGGAAAGGTTCTCGAGTGGCGTCCACGTAACGGAAAGCGAAGCGTGGCCGACCCCCGACCAGATGGGATGATCTGGTTAAGGTGGCTGGTGGCAGATGGATGTCAACTGCAAGGGATCGGTCGCGTGAAATCATTAGGGGAGGTCTTCGTTCAGCAGTGGACATAATTAGGCTGTAATGATGATGAAGGTACCAAAATACTAATTAGAGTACTTCTTAAATCAAAAATATCTTTCACTAGGTTTGTACGCAAGTTTTTTTCTGTGTGTATTTTTTACTTTATTTTATTCGTTGTTTTCATTAACCCTTTGAACGCCAGAAATCCAGACACAATAGAAATTATTTGACGCCTTTAGATGGCATCGGCGTTCATAAAGTTCAATCGGAATGTTTATATTAAAACAACATTTTTATTCATCATAATATCAGCCTTTAACTCTCACTGTAGGGACTAAATTTCTCACACAGCATCGCTATAGAGATTTTGGGTCGTGACCACGATGCGTGCCCACTGTGGATTGACTAATATTAACGACAACCATCCTCATATAGTAGCCGGGACCCTTAATTCTCAGTAATATATTTTTTAAACTTTTTCTTCTGATATTTCCACACGCTGGAATAAAAAAGCATCATTAAATTCGCACGATTATTTGTGTAATGGGATTTTATTTCGCCAGGGTGTTAATGTTGACATGCATTTTAGTCATGATTGGTCATCATGCGTTTAGACTTTCACCCAATCGATGAGCCAACGTTTGTATCGTTCGTAATTCAAGTTTAAATTTGCAGGCAAAGGCCATGTGAAATAAAGGGTAGGACAGCGTTTTAAGGAAAAAATCTTTCATAATGACTTACGACTGAGCTCAGATCATTAAATTCAAGTTATCGTTATAATCACGTAATGTTCTATAACGCGTTTATAAAACCTTTTTAAATTCTTTTTGTGAACAAATACGCTGTAAACTTATTAAAAGCTTACCTTCAAATTGTTTCCTTTAAAAACTCCAATATATCCTTCGACGAACCATAGAAATTCTAGAAATCATAGAATTCAAATGGAGAGATGACATTATTAATGCATATAAACGTACCTTTAATAAACAATATCAACTATGATATGATATATGGAAAACAGCGTGAAGAAACCTTCATGCACGCCTGCTGTTGTGTGTGAAGTCGTCTAATCCGCACTGGGCCCGCGTGGACGACTAAGGCCTAATCACCCTATACGGGTAGGCCCCTCGGTGGGGACGTTTAATGTGTGATGATGATATATAGCATAATACTGAAGTCGTTAAACAATCAGGGTTTTAGTGTATATTATTATATATATATATATAAACGCCTGTACCCTATATTTGCTTGCTATAGAATTATGAAAATGATGATGATTATAATCATTAATATTTAATAAATTGTTTGTTCGTTTTATTGTGTGTGTGTGTGTGTCTTATAGGTTAAATAACTAAAATGAGAAGAAACTTTTTGCTCAAAGTATTTGACTTCAAAACAGAACGTGATCTCAAGAAAAACGCAATCATTCTTTGATACACGTAATACATCACCTGTCTGACAACAATAGATTGTTATAATAAAGTAGTATATAAAAACCAGATCAATACAAGTCAAAGGTCAAACCGTTACAAAAGAGGTATATAAATAATGAGGTATATACAAAATTTAATGATAACTAGAAAATAAATCATGTTAAACGCTATTAAAAGATCAAGGTATGAAAATAGTACAGTTATAAGTACAGCGTTAGAAAGTCATATTTCAGTCTTTTTTTTTAAATATTCAATTTAATATTGTGTAAAATACATTTTGTAGGTATTATTAACATAGGTTAATGATTATTGTTTAAATTTCGTACTGCATTTAATATTAATGAATTTTTACATAGTTTAATTAAGAAAAACATAAATTAATGGCATGACGACGAAACATTTGCACATCGATAGATCGATAAAACATGTATGTTCGCCAATTAGTTTTAAGACCTGAAAAATGTATTGACCATGTTTTTATGCAAATAAATGTTTATTATTAATATTATTATTACTAATAGGTATAAATCGACCCCAGCTCCGGTTTTATCTTTATTTATTTGTAAATGGTTTAACTTTACAATGATTTTTGTAGTTTGTTTTAAATTCAAACTACGCATAAAATATTATTATTGATGGTTAAGATGTTGGCTATAACACCAAAGATTCCAGGATCGATCCCTGAGTATTACAGATGTTTGAGCACATGAAAATGAACATTTGTATTGGCTTGGTATTACATAAGTATTTTTAAGGGATCTTGACATATTTGGTAAATTACTTGAATTGGACTCTCATAATAATTTGAAGCACAGTTAAGAACAATACAATAATAAATTATTAAGGAACTCATCAATTCATAGCCTCGTTTACCCTTTTGTACTAAAGGGTTAATGACGCCTCGGGGTCAACATATTAATGAATGATTTTATGTCATAAATATAACCCTAACTCATCGTCAATTGGCTCGAACATTTTTTGGTTGATATTTCTTCGTAATAGAGCGTCGGTGGCTCAATGGTGTAAACTGTCTCAATCCTACCGGGAGGGCTAAGGTTCAAATACTAATGTGTAACAAATTCGAATTTTCAAATTATATATACGTTATCCGACGCTGTTACGGTGAAGGAAAACATTGTGAGGAAACCTACGCACACCTGCGAAAGATTAAAAGGTTGTGCGTGAAATCGGCCAATCCGCACTGGGCCCGCGTGGACGACTAAGGCCTAAACACCCTTACGGGCAGGCTTGTGCCCCTCGGTAGGAACGTTCAATGAGCTGATAATGATGATTTCTTCGTAATTTTGAATCTAGTTAGTTTATTCTAAGCAAGCAACACAAAATATGTCAAAAACGTCTAATGTAAAGCTTATACTTAAAGGGCTCAGTTAAAAGGATCTAAAGCCACATAAGAAACTTAAACTTTCTGTATACCTAAATTACCCATACATTTCATTCTTAAGTCCAACCTATGCCGGTATAATTTCACCCCAACCGTAAACACGCAACGCAAATACCCCGAGTGCCCATTATACATTCCTTGCATGTGATTCATGAACCCACAAGCAAAAAGGTTTAATGGTAACAAAGTCAATAACCTTACGTGTAGGAAATATTTATGCAAGTGTAAGAAACGTTCAAGGTGAAAATTGGTTTCAGGAACCTTGATAACAACTTTCCAGTTATTTAAAAGTCAGACTGCCAGTGAAATAATTAAATACGATTACTAATTAAAATATACAAAATTATAAATATATATCCACTGACAATCACACAGTCCCAAAGTAAGCATTAGTCAGTAATAAGGATACTAATTGCTACTGCTCGAGGTCTCTCTAGAGGGATAAGGTCAGAAATGATTTAATCCGTAAGGGAACTAAGTTGCCGACATAGCTCGTTGGATCAGCACGTTGAAGTGACAGTGGGCTGGTCACGTTTGTGGCAGAACCGATGGCCGTTGGAGCCGACGAGTTCTGGAGAAGAGACCGCGTCTCAGCAAGCGTAGCGTAGGACGCCCTCCGGCCGATGGACCGACGACTTGCGAAGATAGCTGGTGGAGGATGAGTGAGAAAAGCGGAGGACAGGGATATCTGGCGCAAAATGGGAAGACCTATGTCCAGCAGTGGACTGCGATAGGTTGAATAAATAGATAGAAGGATACTAAACAACAGAAACAGACACTTATTTACTTTATTGTAATTACATATTAAACATATAGAGCGTCGATTGATCATTGGTGGACATTGCTTTTCGATCTAGAGAGTGCAATTTCAAATCGCTCGAAATTATATTATGTACGTTTATCCGACGCGTTTAAGGTGAAGGAAAACATTGTAAGAAAACTGAGCAGGCAAACGCTCTTCAGCTTGGTTGTATCGGTGATCATTAAGTTCAGTAACCATTTCTACTCCAAGGTACATGGCCTTAAATCTATTTAAGAGGCCTAACGTAAGAGATGTCTGATGATGATGGATTATTTTCATTTATTTATTGATGTTTTAATCAAAATTTCTATAACGTAAATTTTTAATTGGGAGGATAGGATCTAGAAATTCTACGAGCATAAATGATATGGCAAAATAGTTCGATATGATTAAGCTACTCGTACGAGTTCTGTAGGATATTTTATTGTCATTCTGGCTTTGTTTGCCCTCACACTCAAACCCTGTATCGTTTTTCGAGCCAAATTAACATTGTCTTCACACGTATAAAAAACCATGTGTCTTACCGTTTATCTATACAACTCCATCAGTAACCGCTATAACCGTAGAATTAGTCCGGTGCAGTCAAGAGCCAAGTATGTACCCAATAAAGGCGCCTATCTGGCTATCTCCAGATGATATCCGCGAAGCTGCGCGATACAGCCGAGTTACATGCGCTTGCGCACATCATTTACGCTTCCGATGGCCGATAACCACCGTAAATGTGCTTAGCATTTCCTTAGCCTTTTTCGATAACGCCCCGGTTCTGACCCGGAAATTTTTAAGATAACTAAAGAATAGAATCTAATTTTGACTGGTAATCTCATTTCTTTGATACTTAATATTTGTTAATTATTAGTTGGATTTAAAATGGAAAATACTTAATTGTATCTTTTTCGATCATACATCATCAACCTCATTAGCCTGTTGTAAACCCTATTTTATAAAAGCTATTTAATTGGCCTAAAACATTAATTAAAGGTAATCTGTACTAGTCATGAACTGTATGGCTAAAAGAAATACCATCAAATATATATTTCCGAATGTTATCAATTAATATATACGAGTAGCATAAGTAACAAAAGAATTCCAATTCTGGCGCTGTTTAGACTAAAAATACCTAAAAGCTATTGGGTGCATAATTTGAAGCTCACACTGATATGAACATGAACAATGCACGCTACCAGTGCATTACACCGATAGTCGGCAACCCATACAAATGTTCCATAACCAGTCCCGCCCACACAATCTCCACACTTTCGACACTCAAATAAGCCATAAATTATAATTTAAAGCGCGTCATGTAACAGCACGCACGTCCCTTTTCTAATGAACGAGCCTATATATACGAGCACACTAACTTATATGAGAACCAGTCCGGGACTCTTTAAATCAAATGCAGTTAACAATCTAAATGTATCGTTATTGCAATTAGAACTGCTTTAAATCCCATCATTCAGCCCCTAACGCAATTGTATATCAACGTCACATTCAATAACTACGATTTATAATCGTATGAGAGACATTTATCAGTGGTATCATACGTATATAGATAGTTTAGTATAGGTCTGAAAGCAAATATAGGCTCGAGAGGGAACAATGCCGCAGGCGCAACGACGGTGACCGACCGCGGCCGACTCGCCTCTTGTCCGTTGATTGTACCTTACGATGACAAGCTCACGATATAGCAAATAAGTATTTATTGCAACCACACAGCCTTACCTTGAATTCTACGACAGTCCTTTGTTTTTGATTCCAGACCCGACTCACGTAGTAGATCCAGAAAAAGCGACGTCCTCAAGGAATAAAATGTTTACCGTAAAAAGTTCCGAACGGATTACAAAAAGCAACTATAAACCCCACCGACGAAATACGACAAGCGTTCGACACGATTATTAGCGGAGCAAGAGGTCAAAGATTCCTATCGATAACCAGACTAATCTAGCCATCTTTGAGCCGAGATAAATTATTATAATGGCGTGCCGTTTTTACACAGAATCGCAGCAAACGAGCGAAAAAGAGTAAAACTATCAAAGTTTGATAATGGCTGCCTTTCACAGTTCTGTGAGAAACGTCCAGTTTTGCTTTTGCTGTTAAGATTAACGAATGCGAGTGGAACTGCGGAGGGCCGTGCGCCATTATCGTATATTAGAACGCCCACTAAAAATGAAATGGATTTTACTACGATTGTGCCGGAGTAATATCTGCCCTAGGGTCATCGCATAGGTTCCACATGTATCGGTCAGCTAGTTGCTACCGGTACATTTCTGCAGTGACCTCGGTTCAACGCATTCCTTCTTGGGCATAATAATACACATGCCCGACGTAACGATCTACTCCGCTTGCGCTCATTAAATATCCTATCCTTCTGGATCGTGCTTGCTGTTTGTTATTATGTGTTCCAAATAACCTATGATATACACAAGCGCTACAACAGTTGTGTTTTTATTTTAAACTGGAACAAAAAAGATTTGTTCGTATAATTTGTAGGTTTTGCAATCAATGTGTCTATGAGAATATGTAATACATTTCATATTTTTATGAGCCATAACGAAGACTGTTTTATGACCTTCTTAAATAGTCCTATGTATCAGCGATATAAAATGAAAAAAAGTATCAACATCTAAATTCAAAAGTGTTATGGTAATTCCATGATCTTTCACATCCGGAGCCGCCCCATGCATTGTCATACGACGACAACACCAAACTCATTTGAAACATAATTTCCTATAGTTTTATTTTCAATTCTTATCCCAGTCCTGTTTAATTCATCTTTGTTCTTATAGCGTGGGATCATAAACAAGACGTAAACAGTCCACAATAACATTATCGATAACTCACCAGACGAAAAAATACCGGTCAATTATTTTGGGGTATAATTAATTAATTGAAACTATTAAAATGTTATTAACCATGAAATAGGCAATCATTTTATTTTAATTTAATACTGTGGGATCAGCGATTGAAAAAAAAGCGTTATGTAAGTGGAAGAGCTAGTAACTGTCAAGCGAATGAAAAATGTCGCCCGCGGCCTCCACTTCATTTCCCACACGAATTGTTTAGTGATAAAAGCCTGTTTTATAAAAATCAATTTACCTATAAAGATTAACTTTAACTTGAAGCAATACATTATGTTTAAACGGACAAAGGATTTTTTAGTGCAACTCGTTTCAGAAACAGATCTCGTTGTCGGAACTTTTTTGGAATAGTGTAAAAAAGAAATTTGTACCGTATCAGGTCTTGGGGAATGACATTGGCCTGTATAGCTTTTTGTGCTTGTAAGTACGTGATCTATAACGGTGCCAATCAATCGGTGCTACCAAAGTAACCGTGGAGTACAATCGACCCATCTCGTTAGCGTTCGGTAATTGAACACGTCAAACAGCTGTGAACAACTGTACTACGGTAATAGGAAAGTAACTGTTGCTTGCCAAGACAAATTGGGCAGACTTTACACCACCGGTATCATTTTAATTTTCCTCAAGTTAGTACTAACTTGTATTAGCCATTGCATCGCATTGAACATAGGTCGAGCTCATATTGCACCCGCTGCTTTTTCAATTCGAAATACATTGTGCATACACCTATAAACATTATTATAAGTGGATATCTCTATGGACTCAATGCTTAGCATAATCTAAGTGGTTAATATTTATAACCTTAAAATATCAATTTCGCACTTGCGCATATACTTTAAGTGGATATTGCAACTCAAGTGTAAATAACTCAATCACGTTTGCAGTAGCTTTTAAACTTATATCCGATGGTATCAGCAGCTTGGATCATCCTTACATTAAAAGATACGATCGTACACGGATTTCTAAGCACATCCAACATTAGAGAATCGCTATTGCTACACTAGATGACTGACAAACATACCAAACAATCCGAATGCTCGATTCATTATTCAATCGATAAGGGGAAATATAAATACAAAGAGTACATCATGAATGCTCGGTTACAAGGTTTTCATTGTTCCACAAGAGCTCACAGCCGAGTGGGCAGTGTAAAGCAAAAATGCCCGGATTGTGCAAGAGCGATGAGATGGCCGTACTATTGGGTAATACGGCTTATATGGCGAAACCAGTTTGACGAGACCTACGTGAACAAGTTTGAGCTTTCACTGTGACTTCATCAAAAAGGTCTCCGGATGCTGGACGTATATTTGGGCAATTGTCATACTTATGGACAGGAAAGTAATTAATCCTACCAGTTTTATAGCCATAATAATTCTTTGATACTTATCTCCTGTTATGAATATAATCGTGAATTTTATTAAATTAAAATATTAAAAACAAAATAAGTACGAATTATAAATAACAAACTTATGAAATACGGATGCATTTGCATTTTATACAAAACTACAAATTTATACTAAAAAACCTCTTTACAAATATTTTAATAACACTAAACGAACTGTATATTTTAAATCTTTCATTATTTGTCCGAAAAGTATTTTAATTTCTTCATCTTAATACGATCATTCTATAAAATATAGAAGAAATTTTGAAAAAACGTTTTCGTAGATCTCTACATTAGCAAAGACAACATTAAATTGAATACTATTAACACATACGAGTAAGAGCAATTAAATGACACATTAGCCAAACGTTAATTTGCCGTTATTTGTCAATGTGAACGCCATAAAAGTGTCAAAGTATAATAATGAAAAATGTCCAAAAGAGGAAATTACTTGTAATTTAAGTACAAGCCAAATACGTGACCGGGAAAGTGGTATAGCCGGCGCAAATTCATCAACACCATTATAAAGATGAGTCTACCTACCTGAATTGCATAAGCTCCGCGATGTTATCAGCATTTCGTGACAAATTACAATCAACACGTTCTAAAACACACGAAGTTCTCAATCAATTCTAATGCTATCTAGAGCATTTTATTGGTTATTCGTTACTGTGACCGCCTAGGATTGGGCAATCCGTCGCCACATATCCGAAAATCTAAGCGTGATATGTTTATTGATCACTTACAAGTTTACTTACGTAATGTTTATTATAACACTTTCTTATCTATATTATTTCAATT
>PQWD01006162.1:0-34985 GCA_019425675.1 Leucinodes orbonalis
TCAAAAATGAACAAAGGATTCGGCAAAGTAACGCCTCACGCCAGAGCTTCGGCAAAGTCCCGCTTAAACCTGCCCAGCCGCTCCAGAAATTACCTGAACAGACGGTCAGTCAAAAATTTTGAATGGTAATATTAACTGTATATATATAAGAAAAAAAAATGCTATTCCAATGTTACAAACAAACACTCTAATTTTATTTATAGGTATTTTTAGATTGCATATTCTGTACATGAATCACATTTTTCAATTCCAGCATATTGAGTGAGACAAATAGGTTGCAAATAACAGCAATTTGATGGCTCATTTTACTAATTGAACGTATTTTATTGTATAAAAAATTAATCCTGCATTTAATTAATAGTAAGTATATTAAAGTAATGGTCTCGAACACAGATTTCCCAATACAGGAGATGGGGCAAGCCGCGTTTAAAGTGCGACAAATGTAAGCTCAACGAGCATACACTGGCTGCCAGTTTACGCTCTGTTAGACGAGTCAAGACGCACGAATATTAGAAGAAATTACCTTTTTTTCCAAAATGCCATCCTGTGCAATTGTAACATGCCATCATCGCAATGAATCAGTAAATTTACCAAGAAATATAATAACTTTTCACAGGTAAAAAACCGAAAAGAAATTGCGACACTGGGACTGCCTATAAACTTGGCGGCTTGTCCAGTCTAATTGTATATTCGGATGTCTGTGGTCTCGAATAAAATATATAAGATACTTTCGCTATTATTGTTGTGTGCGGTTGCATAGCGTTATTATTATTTTTTGGTTCCACTGCAAACCAACGCCGTGACAACACTGTCTTGGCATTACCTGTGGCCACCATTTTGGTAGCATTCATCATCATCAGCTATTAAACCCCACCGAGGGGCACGAGCCTACCCATAGGTGATCAGGCCTTAGTCGTCCACGCGGCCCAGTGCGGATTGGACGACTTCACACACAACCTTCGAATCTCTTCACAGGCGTGCATGAAGGTTTCCTCACGATGTTTTCCTTCACCGTAAGAGCGTCGGATGACGTACATATATTTTTCAAAAATTCGAAAATACATTGCTACGTGTCGGGATTTGAACCTCAGCCCTCCCGGTAGGAAGGCGACAGTCCACACCACTGAGCCACCGACGCTATTTTGGTAGCATTAACAAGTTTATATTATTTTAAGGACCAAAATGCACATGAATTTAATTTGCACCAAATAAATATTTTCACCGATGGATGGACCGACGGCTTGCGAAAGGTCGCTGGTGGAGGCTGGTTGAGAAAAGCGGAGGAGCGGGATATCTGGCGCAAATGGGGAGACTCATGTCCAGCAGTGGAATGCGATAGGTTGAAGAGAGAAATATTTTTTCTATCTTTCTCTCTTATTTCACTTAAAATTATTTTTCGAACTAATAAAAGTTATTTATTACATACGATATCTTATAAATTGAACGGTAGATGAACATGGATTTATCATCCATAGGATAAAATGTTAGATTGGGTAATATATTTCAATTGAAACATATGGGTAACTATAGAAAATCATTACCCCTCTGAATCGTTTATATCATCATCATCATCATCAGCTCATTAAACGTCCCCACCGAGGGGCACGAGCCTACCCATAGGGTGATTAGGCCTTAGTCGTCCACGCGGGCCCAGTGCGGATTGGACGACTTCACACACAACCTTCGAATCTCTTCGCAGGCGTGCATGAAGGTTTCCTCACGATGTTTTCCTTCACCGTAAGAGCGTCGGATAACGTACATATATATTTCGAAAATTCGAAAATACATTGGTACGTGTCGGGATTTGAACCACAGCCCTCCCGGTAGGAAGGCGACAGTCCACACCACTGAGCCACCGACGCTCCGAATCGTTTATATATTTTAAGCAAATTTCGTATACCAATTTTAAAGCACACATTATCTAAAAGTGTGAAAAATATTTTTCAAGATCATTCTACGAAACCTTCATGGAATATTCGAGACTTCCATTAAGGGCGTTAGTACATAACAGTTTCAGAGTATAATGCAATTTACTCGTAACTTCAGCCACAGCCTTAAAAGCACAACTTTATTAAAAGCGATAGGGCACGTCATAAGCTATCGCGCAACCCGTCGTCTGCCGATATCGTATTTTCGCTCAAAACAATCCCAGGGTTCGATACGACCCCGCGCTCCCGACAGATTTCACTTATTAGTGATGACGTTGAATGGATTTTCAGTGGAATATTTTTGCGCAATCGCTGCTGTTTGAACAGAAACGATTGCTTAGCATTTATCGGAGAGCGGTAGGATATCTTTTGAGAAAATTTGTTTACAATTTGAATTTTGTTTTTTTTTATTGCAGCAATATATGCCACGAAACGCGTTATATTTTAAGAAAATGATTTCTCTTTAAAGAGACCTCGGTTCTTACACTAAGGGTTCGATCCCCGGGCAGTTAAAACATTTGTATGCATTATCATGCCTATTTTTATTGGGATATATTTTTAAAAATTAACGTTTCCATATACATCTTATATGATCGCTCGATAATACATAAACCAACAAATAATAGCCATTCACGTTTACGACTTACAATCGAATAATATGATTTAATCACCGATAAAATCCTCGTGAGACAGATTTGTTCCCTAAACAATGCGTAGTAAAGCTGAAATTAGCAGAGCTTGTTAAAATTAATGAAGCGCATGTGGCCATCTATCAGACTAATGAGCGGTCCGACTGACCCCCGCTCGCGGCCGAGGTTAGATAACTTTTCACTGTGACGTCACTCTAGGGGTTTTTTATGGCCAGCTAATATAAAAAACTGCATTGCCTTGTTATTCAGATGTGTAGAGTGATACGGTTAGTAATGGGCCACTTTAGTTATGTTGCAAATAGTGATACCCTTTTATATCTCCAATCGTGAGTATGACTCGTATTCAGTGGGAATAGTTATGTGCGTAAATGTAATTTGTAAGATAAGAAAAATTCATCTTAGCCTGACTTTGTTTGTGATTGATTACTATATTAGGAACACTGAAAAAATTAATTTCATTGATTTCACTTCTTTTGCATTCTCCTTTACTAAGTGCTAGACGTGATACTGAGTCATCTAGGTAGTACCAACGCAGTGCCAGATATCGTCCCGTGAAACAGGAGTGCTATGCACTTTTGTGTTTCGGATGAGGGCACTGTAGCTAGCAAAATTACCGGGTATAAGAGACCTAACATCTGCTATCTCCGGTGTCGGGCGCAGTGCGGCATTGACCGAGAATAATAACGATCTATCAGTTGTTATTTTAATATTAAGTTTGTTATTTTTTATCCTCTATAGGCATTTGACCGCCATCTCACCTGATGGTAGGTGATGATGCGGCCGAGGATGGATCATGCCTGCCTAGAAACAGCCTATTCACTCTTGCCTTGAAGACGGCCAGGTTGTAATGATCGGGGAACACATATAAAAAAAATAGTTGTATAAAAAAAATAAAAAGAGAGCATACGGGCCTTAGTGTTCAAGTTTGAGCTAAAATATTACAAATATTTGGCTGTTTATTAAAATCAGTACACGGCTAATTCCTAATTTATTCGTTAATAAAATTAAGGTACAATACAGTCGGGCTTTAACGTTCAGGGATCCCTGATTTAAACTCAAACCCGTTTCAAATAGATTAGACCATTCCATTTTGAAGGGATAGGTTTGTTTAATAAAGATCTATTTATAAAGCGTTCCGTTCCGGTCAACGCTGAGGGTTTGAAGACGTTCTATTGTTAAAAGTAAATGTTATTACTGTATTTTTCTTCTTGTCATGTTGGTAACACTGCTTATTAATATTCTCAGAGAGTTCCGCCGGACAGCATCAGGCTGAGAGCCATCTGCGCTCGCCAATTGCCCGGTGAAGCTGTAAAGGCCATCTGCGGACAACAACAGTCAGTTCGATAAAAACCGGCTGCACAGCGGCGCAGTCGAACGCTGTCCTTATTAGACTTCGGAGGGCTCTCCCATAGCGCAGCTGTGCGAGATGGCCTGTGCCCTGTATTGGCCGTTAGGCTGTTAACAATTAAACTATATTATAAAGAAAAATGCCGTTTTCTCGTGACTGATTCATCAACGCAGAGCTGAAACTTCCAAAGCTTTGAGTAGAAAATTTGCACTAAAGATTATTTAATAGTAATAAATTTAAAAGTAACAGGTTTTTTAAAAATATGAAATTATTTTGTGAGTTTTAACCTCTATAGGTGCAAAAAAGGTATTAAAGGTCACATTGGCTAATGGGAACTTTGAACCTATTTTTAAAGGATGTAAGAGAAACCCGTGTATTGCGGTATTGATATGGCATTACGACTTCAATCCATTCCATAAATCATAAACAAACATGTAATAATTTATACCGATTTGAAAACAAACATCTCCCTTAGTTTTGATTAAATTCAAACCATATCCCGCATTAATGAATTCGTGGTTTTACCGAATATTCCAAATCAATGCTTGGATTTTGTGTTAAACTTCGATATTTGCCGGCGCTTGCAGTGTTTTGCAATGGCAGAACAGATTTATGCTTACACGATTAATTTACGACCTGAAATTTTGGTATTCCATTTGCTGAAATCTATGGCGAAGCGGCAATGGTCTTTACTTGCATTGCAGCTATCTCATATATTAAGTTGGATGAGTAATCGAAATATATTACGTGCTTTGGAGGGCACGTTAAGCCGTAGGTCCTGGCTAGATCGGGGTACTTTTAAACACTAGTCAATGTGCATATAATAACCTGAAACACTATGATTTTTACAACTTGGTAGTTGTAAAAAATATTTTACATTTTTGTTTGACTTGGTGTTCGCACACAGCTATATTCGTCACTTACAACCACCGTGGTACGTGATATCTAAATATAGCCTATAATGCAACTATCATCACGAAAATGGACCACGTAACAGTAACTAGTAGCCTCAAGGTGTATAATGGTGTCAAATCAGACTGTTCTGGATACGGGGGCTACAGCTCTCTCATCTCTTAAAACAGCGTTACAATAATATTACATCGTCTTTTCTA
Organism: Leucinodes orbonalis; assembly: GCA_019425675.1. Taxonomy (NCBI): domain Eukaryota; kingdom Metazoa; phylum Arthropoda; class Insecta; order Lepidoptera; family Crambidae; genus Leucinodes; species Leucinodes orbonalis. The sequence continues at coordinate 5,039 of PQWD01006162.1, forward strand.
ATACAAAAATGCTGACGTATCATTATAACAATACTGTTTTAAGAGATTGCGGTCATCATCATCAGCTCATTAAACGTCCCCACCGAGGGGCACGAGCCTACCCGTATAGGGTGATTAGGCCTTAGTCGTCCACGCGGGCCCAGTGCGGATTGGATGACTTCACACACAACCTTCGAATCTCTTCGCAGGCGTGCATGAAGGTTTCCTCACGATGTTTTCCTTCACCGTAAGAGCGTCGGATAACCTACATATATTTTTCGAAAATTCGAAAATACATTGGTACGTGTCGGGATTAGAACCTCAGCCCTCCTGGTAGGAAGGCGACAGTCCACACCACTGAGCCACCGACGCTCATATTTATAAGATTGCGGTCACCCACCTGATTCTATTAAAAATTGTATGGAGTAGTTTTCAATTTCCAAGTTTGATACCCTGAACTACATTCTAGTTACCCACCATTATTAATTATCTAGGTTCATTCGTAATCTATAGCCCTGTTAGAGACTCAGGATCGTATAATTGAGGTTAGAGGACGGGATAGCTAAGTGTTTGCTGATACCGAATATACATAACGACGGGACGAATAATTTGAATTGAACATTGTGGTTTTGATTTTAATTAATTGCTTAGGGCTGCCGGTTACCTTTGTTCATATTGTGTTACTTATGTTCAAATACATCGAAATTGGTCTAAATTTGGTGTTTCAAATTTGATATCGAATCATCATCGTCATCATCAGCTTATTAAACGTCCCCACCGAGGGGCACGAGCCTACCCGTAAAGGGTGATTAGGCCTTAGTCGTCCACGCGGGCCCAGTGCGGATTGGACGACTTCATACACAACCTTCGAATCTCTTCGCAGGCGTGCATGAAGGTTTCATCACGATGTTTTCCTTCACCGTAAGAGCGTCGGATAACGTACATATATTTTCGAAAATTCGAAAATACATTGGTATGTGTCGGGATTTGAACCTCAGCCCTCCGATAGGAAAGCGACAGTCCACACCACTGAGCACCGACGCTCTCGTCATCTATATATTGAATATCAATTCGAAAATGATACCCAGAGTCGGATAATTGTTCAAACCAGTGGTAGGGATTCAATACATAAGGACCCAATTGTTTAAAAAGCTTTTAAAACATTGATTTTTTTAAACATATTATCAATGTTGTGATTAGAACTGAATAGTTTTTTTATGTAATAAGTGTATAGAACGATCAGACGCTCACCTGATTGTAAGTGATACGCCTGACCATGACAAACCAGCATTGAAGGAGACCAACAATTGATACAATTGTTCTCCGTCAATGCCGTACTGCGCCGAGACAACTGATGTTAGATCTCTTATACCCATAAATTTTAGTAGCTATTAGCCCTCATCCCGAAACACAAAGTGCATACCACTCCTGTTTCACCTACCTAGACAACTAGTATCGAGACTGTAACCTAGTATAAAAATGAACTTGAGTAAAACAATAATAAGTCAAAACTCAGGGTCAAAACCTGAACCCTCTTTTGCGTTACAACAGTTACAATTCTATCTAATCTCTTGTCATCGCAGGTTGCTGGAAAATAATTTTTGATCCGGTTTTTTGCAGGTAAGCGTCTCATATAAGGCAGTAATACAGACATCATCAAGTAAGTTAATTATATGGCACGTTATATGCTTATCACAAGTAGAAAATGAACAATATTTTTCGCTTGCTACCGACAACACAGCCATTTGTTGGCTAATCAAGAGTGTCTCGCTATTCGTCATGAGAATGGTAGCGTTTTAAGTGTAATGCAGAATGGGTCAAATGCTATGAGTATGCGTCAGTGCTGACGGTAATCGGTGCACTGTGACTTAGAGCTTGATTTTTACATAACTATGTATTCTAGTCTCTCGTTACTACACGTCTTATATATATTTATATATGTAATTAGGAATAAATACTGAGGATTTAATAGTGTATAGGCAACCTTCCCTGGGGATCGAACCAGATTGGTTTAGTTGCCGACGTCTCAAACGGTACACCAAATGAGTATCACCTTAAAAATTTTGAATCGTGGATGGTAGCCTTGACATGCACTAATCCGCATTGGTTAGTTACGGCTCAATCTCCACATATCTACGCTGCGGTCGGAAGGCCTGAGCACTGCAGTGGGCTGTATTAGGCTGATAATTATGAACTAATGTTTGTGATTATATGTATTATCTAATTTTTATTCAATTAATTAGTTTTTTCCTATGCAACCTATCGCAGTCCACTGCTGGACATAGGTCTCCCCCATTTCGCGCCAGATATCCCGGTCCTCCGCTTTCCTCATCCAGCCTCCACCAGCGACCTTTCGCAAGTCGTCGGTCCATCGGGCCGGAGGGCGTCCTACGCTACGTCCTAATTACTTATCAGTTTTATATTATTAATAATATTTTTCCATACTTCAAGTATGTCGCTCAAATGCAAAAAAGATACAAACATTATCTGCATGAAATATCAGTATTAAAAGGGAATATTTTAAATTGCACCCATATATTCAAAGTCTATAACACCCCCGGATATCCACGGAATGCGCACCGCAAATTCCCGCTGAGGGTTAGTAATTTAACCCCAAAATTGCTCCTGCTTTTTCCCCATACCTTACCGGTACCTTTGTTCGAAGGTGTCGGTACAGTCTGCCGCAAAATACTCAACGGCATTTTACTCATTCGGTGACCATGGTTTCTAAGAAACAGTAAAAAAAATAGGATTCTGGTTGAGTTCTCGCTTGGCTATGTTAACTGTACTTAAATCTCATGGTTAGTTTAAGAGTTTCATTTATGTTTTGGAAAGTATACAATTTTCTCATTTTCGTAAAGAAAACTTAGATTGATCACTGTGTTGTGATCACACGTTGATTTTATCCATGGTCTTCCTTAATATTATATATCTAAATCATTATCGGGCCAATGAACTCTCACAGCATCATGGGTATGAGGAAATTAGACCTAAATCCACCTTGCGATCCCATTCCGGATTGAGTTGAGTATCCAGTTCCAGATAAATCGATATAGAGCGTCGGTGGCTCATCAGTGTGGACTGTTGCCTTCAGATTTGGAGGGTGTAGGTTCAAATCCCGCCACGTACCATTTTTTTCATGCATTCATTTTTGCGAGCGTTAGAGTCTTATACTGTTCATGTTTTAATTGTTAAAATTTTTCCAGCATGTGTATTTATTAAAAGTAACTAGTAAATATTAGTTACAATCTAGAATTCGGACGTTTTGTCACGAGTTCTAGACTCGAGGTTAACACTTGCTCTGATAAATCAGAAAGCCAGTTAAAAGAAGAAGGTAGTGTTGGAAAGTGAAGTATCATTCTTCTTATAATTCGTCAATCATATCCGCTAACCGCTAAGCCATCGATCCCTTACAAATCTATTAAAAATTGAACACCTTGTCACCCTACTCATGGCATTGACGCAGATTGGCACTGAAATCGTTATTCCGTTACATCCGTCTCGAAAAGTCGTAATTTGTCGACCAAATTGGTACGAAATTCGGTTCCTGGTTCGAACATCTCTTTCCTCAGATTTATTGAGGGCGCGATTGTTATATTTGCGAGTTGGATTTAATCGAAGACATCGAGCGCGCGTCTCAATGTCGTGTTTTATGATGTGATATTTGAATTGTTATGGCGTGAGAAGTGATCGCTAGATTTCAATCTTTTCTAAAGATTTATGGGATGGGGATGTAGATCCCTGTGGTGTGATGGTTGATATGTTGGATTTTAACCAAAGGTTTCGTGTTAGTCCCGGGCTGTATAATATTTGTGTGTATAACATATCTTGGTGTTTATATGGTTTCCAAAATAGGTGTTAAAATTCGAGTATGTTCATTCGTTGTTTAGTTGCCATAGTATAAGATCCGTATTTGAATGTAGAAATTGCGCTGTGTGAATATTTATTGATAATGTTACGACGTCCGTATCTTCCTTCGGTAGCACAGGCTTAATTTATCCCACTTCTGACACCAAATGTTATGAGCTGGGGGTTCAGGATAAATTATGGCCAAACACGAAGAATAACACGGTAACACACTTTATTAATTAACCACTTTAAATTACACACAACACTAATTACACTTACACTCTCACTAATGAGTCAATTAACGCACGCACTATAATCCGTAATTAACACTGCACACTATAACACAACACCTAATGTCCTATAAAGTCCGCACACACACGTTATATTCACTCGTTAACTCTTCACACTGTTATCTCACACTCGACGATCCCTTAGATATCGCTTTTTCACTCGTTTTTCCTTGTAGTCGCAGGTACTTCGCTCTTCGTTCGCTCTTGAGTTGAGACAAGACTCCCGGCGCACCCGTCGGTCCGCCTTATATACCTGTCAACCCGCTGATCTCGAAGCATCGACATCATTTTACATAGTTCGCGAAATATCTAGAACATGCTAGACTCTTTGCTATTTGACAATTCGCATGTCATACTCTATGGTGGACTAACGTCACATATTAGCCGCCATATTTAATGTCATTTTAATTACGTCAATTCGTAACAATAATATTTATATTTTAACCTGAAGGAGACAATACGTAATGTCATCTGGTCTGGAACTTCAATATCAAATATTTATCTTACTCATAACAGTACCCATTGCTTTCGGTATACCTATGAACGCCTTGATGGCTGATATTACAGAATATTTTAACATCATAACTGCAATCCCTAGTGTATGCTCGATTCCTATGAAAAATGTGTTAGCGGGAACATGTGATGAAGGTAATTTTCAAAACTAGCCAATTACTTTAAATTTTTAAACATATTGTCATATGTTTAAAAATTAAAAGTAATTATTGATATGAAGCCACATACAAATTCAACAATATAAAAAACTGTTGAAATAAAAATACAGCGAAAAATTTCCTTGTGAATGGACGGAAAATTTTTATGAAGCGATTTCATAGAGATATAAGTTTGACGCGGAATGCGACGTCTATCTACAAACTGCACAGATCCAGCGAGTTGGATATCTAAAATTTCAATAGGAGTTTGGAAAATAAACCGAAGCTAGTGGATTTCGTTACTGGAAACGCGTAGATACCAGACATTTTACAAACTTGAAAAATGCTTTAACAAATAAATCTTTACAAAACATCAATTCTATATCAAAATTCTATCATCAATAAAGTCATTATTTAAAAACAAAATAATCTACCATCGGAGATATCAAATATGAATGAAAAAAATCCCAAATTAACATTAATTGTATTGATTGAAATGACGCGTGATGGTATCCGATGCCAATCCTCCTTCGGGACGTAGGCGTATATTGGACACCCCTATTGACGTTTTACAGGACCACCGGTCGTCCCAAATATCGAGGTTGACCTGAAATTTTTGCGACATATCTTTGCATTCACGTGATGGAAGATGGTAGGCCGTGTTTTTTCCCTCGGCGAGCTGCACGTGATTGGGAAAATGTTGTACTAAAGAAATAAATAGATCTCATCATCAGCTCATTAAACGTCCCCACCGAGGGGCACGAGCCTACCCTATAGGGTGATAGGCTTAGTCGTCCACGCGGGCCCAGTGCGAGGTTGGACGACTTCACACACAACCTTCGAATCTCTTCGCAGGCTGTGCATGAAGGTTTCCTCACGAGTTTTCTTCAGCCGTCCGTAAGAGCGTCGGATAACGTACATATTTTCGAAAATACATTGGTACGGTGTCGGGATTTGAACCTCACCCATCCCGTGTAGGAAGGCGACCAGTCCTCACCATTGAGCTCCACCGACACTCATAAGATCTGTCTGATAATAGAGTGCTGATACTAAATTAGTCATTAACTTCTCATACTGGTCAGATAGGTATGACTCTAATGGAAGTCCTACACCGAGACATAAAAAAAACAACTAGATTATTATAGGACGACCTATTTGGTGTTGCGGTTGAGAGGTCGGCCGCAACACAAAGGGTTCCGGGTTCGATCCCCGGCGCATACAAACATTTGCATGAACATGTCTGATGTCTGTAATGGTCTGGTTTTTCTATGTATAATATGTAAGTATTGACAAAAAAAAGGTATATATGTAGTTTATCCGTTGTTTAGTACCATAATATAGGCTTAACGCTTAACTTGGGGCTAGATGGCGCTGTGTGAATGTCAGTATAATTTATTTATTATTATTTATTACAAACAGCCATGAGCATGATCAAATATGTGTGCTGCACAGGAATTGAACCTGAAACCCTTGGTAGAGTCGCTGACATTTGAACCTTACCACCATTATTTTTGTTCTCCATTGATGTTTTAGGAAATAGACTCACCTTTTCAATCCTTTCGACTTTTCATTCAGTCAACAGGTTTCAGTCATTCGTTAAATTATTTTTCCTAAACGGAAAAGACGTTTTATTTGATTTCCATAATACATCTTAACTAATATAAAAACGTGTTCAAACCTCAGACATAAATAATTCATAACGGTATACTTTTCCAATGTTAGCTTGATCCGAAACTTTAGCAGCTAATTCTTGTTAACATTTCTCGGACCGGGAAACTCAGTTCAGGTGAAATATTTATTTGTTTGCCTTGACCTATTTAGTAAGGTCTTGGTTTTGTTCTTATTTATAATAACACATAACGTTTACCTTCTGAGGACCGCATGATAAATCAATTTTCACCCATCATTGATCATTTAGATCATTAATTGAGGTCTAGTCTCGGTTGCAAAATAAATGACTTTAAACTTAGCACTAAATAAAAAAAAACCAACAGTAGACAGCCACAAGTTTTTGCAGCGTTTCAAAGATGATAAATAATTGATGCCTTAATTCTGTATCAAACAAAATTATATTTGAAAATATAATTGGAATGCTGCCAAGCTTTAGTACAAACTAAAAGCACTTAAAGCAATAATTAAATTTTACTCTGTCCAAGTATGTGAAAAACTTTTTAGTAACTATTGTTTTATTACTGATTAATTGCAAACTTGTACCTTCTAAGTGATAACTTCGTTTAACTTGCAAATGAAACCAGCTAAAAAATTTCGGATCCCAGGAAAATGACCTCAACTAATTTCGTTTGACAAAAACTTCGTATTAGTGTCGGATTCAATCTCCTTGCCTCTACAAAAATGACAAGATTGGGTCTCAACTTGGCCCTTTTTCTACAGTCTTTGTTAATAGTTTTTCGTCCCATTAAAACTTCGTAGACTGATTTCGTTATTGGAGATCGCATCTTTCTTTGTCCTTTTGTCGTTCTGGTAAAAGATTGTTTTCTTTGTAGTATGCTTGGATACCTCGCTCTTATAACACAAAAGCTTCTGTTAAATTGTTTGTATCCATTACGGTGATTCACTTTGCGTTTTTGAATATTTTGGCATACAAAGTAATTTTGTAAATTATTATATTTCATATTTTCTGCATACAATCGAATGTTTTAAGAAATGCTTGAAGTGACTGAAAATAGGAAATCGATAAATTTTACACAACGTTAATATATTTTGTATACTCTGAACAAGTTATATTGGGTTTAGCATATCACATTAAAATCGTTTTAATAATATCTTAACATTGTCTTATGCAATTTATTTGCAACATTTGCACTTCTATATACTTATCTTTTTATTTCATTCTTTATTTCTTTCTGCCATTGAACATCGAGAGTGTTATAATTTTTTCCAAGCAACGAATCACCTGAGTCGAATATGAGTATGAGTAGATACTTATATCACCAGTAAGTAATCCTAATTTACTATTCAAAAACTTAACATTTTAATTATATTGTGTATTGTCATTCATAACAACAATCTGATCACTTAATTCCGCTTAATATTCGTCCGGGATGTGTCCACATTCAATAAATCCCCTACATGTGCCATCAATTTCAACGTAAGCTAGAACTCAATTAATCTCATTATCCGGAAACCGATTTCCGTTAATATCATAATCGAGAGGATCAATTTACCGTTTTCAATTATTTGCAAATATATTAACGTTAATAATTAATATTGTATGTGACTCCACGCAGTATAAAATATGAGTAATCCGTGTCTGTGTTATATTACGACGAAACCATGCTTTCTTTACTTCACTCATACATACAAAGGTCAAAATTAATATGTTTAACAAAACGCTACCTTGCTGTAAAATTTATATTACTTAATTTGCCAAACGTCATATAAATGGTAAATTTAAAGCATAAATAAAACTGATACATATAACAGTAAATATAATATGACAACAATCGTCAAATAAACTAAAATTAAGAACGCGCTCATCAAGACTAATTAAGTAGTTTGTCATCGGAGGTAAACCCATTTCTGTATTTCCCACATAAATACATTTTGATCCCACCTAAATGATATGTGCCGGGTCAGGCGCTATACGCAATATACATTTACAATGTTTACTGTTCAATTTTGTGGCTATTATGCGATTAATCCGAAAGGGTATACGTGTTCTCATGGTTGTTGCTTCTGATAAGAGGAATAAAACAGCACGCGACAAACAACAGAGTTATAAGGACACAATGACGTAATTATCTAATAGAAGATGTTCACTTTTACAAAGTTGATTCCTAGTGCAACTCCTTGAGGTACACCTATACATAAGTGTTCATTTGGCACGACTTTGTATTTTACAGTTTTGGATGTAAATCAGTAATAAATTTTATCAATATTAAGTTGTGACTAAAATGTTTATATATCTATTATTATTATAATAACCTACGTGTATTATCTATCATGCAAAATGGTTACTACAACAATCAATACCTTACTCGTACTATAATGCCTGAGTTTTTGATAATTAGATCAATATTAAAATAATATAATCCTATCCCATTTGACATTATCCCTACCAGGAATGTAACTTATTAAAATATCTCATGATAGTACCTGACAGTTACTAGTTTTAAACAAGGGCTGCCATGCCCGTAGACCAGGTTGACGATTAAAAAGTAACTGTATAAGATGTTTAATGTATTCTTATATTTATATTCTTATACTTCTATTTTCTCGTTCAACTTTACATTAAGGTTATTAACTTAATGTTTTTAATACATGATCAGACTTGTGGGGTGAGCCTAAGCTATAAAACATGCCAGTACAGGATGATAAAGAAAAATAAAACGAAAGACGTTGTTCGGTAACCATCCTACTTGCAGAGTTAACTATCCACAAAGTTTTATTGACACTTTGCTGGAATTGAAAAGTTTTAGTCATAAAAAATGCTACGTGAACACGCCACTTCCAGTATCGCAATCTGCAATTAGTGGTTTCAAAGAAAAGTAATACTTTTCATGTTAACGAAAAGCATGATAGCAAAGACAATTTTAAGTTTTAAGTGGTTCGTATTTTGGTAATTTTTAGTTTCTTGCAATATTTTGATGAAGACAGAGTATTAAAAACATAACTTTATACTGAAAAAGAATGTCATACTTTTACAAATTCATATTTATCTTACTGCAAAAATATTGTAATTTTTCCTTAATATACATTCTCGATCTTCTTGTTAACTCAAAGCTAACCTCAAGTAAGTAAATTTAGCGAAATTGCACACAGTATTATAAATGTTACGAATAAAGAAATAAAGGATGTAATCGTGAAGTGAAAATTTTGCAAGACTCATAAAGGGTGGATTCCATGCTCCTTTCAGACGCATCCGAGTGTAAGGCAGAGCCTACATTTGCGTCGGTTTATTACGTTCCTTTTTCTTGACAATAATAAAGAATTCTTGGGTATAATGAAGGAAGTGTGGTGTCTGAGATAAGGGCGATTTGCGTGGATCTCGCGCGAATGAAGATGGTTTTTCGAATAATGAATACCTTGTTGCGTCTTCTTGCGGCTTCCCTTACATTCTATGAATAAATTAGATGTTTGAATGCATTCATATTTTAGGGTATTTTGGGCTTTTTAATAATTGCCTTTTTTAACTTTTGATTTAATGTATATTTGTTATGTTATATTGTCGGTACATCGCCTGGTATTTTTTATTGACATTAACATTGATTAAATTTTCAACAGTAATAACAAAATACCGTCTAATATTAATTCAAACCAAGAAATACAAATCAAATCTTATACGCTCCATATATATCCTCCATAAAAAATATATTTATTTGATTCGAATTACTGCTGAAAATAATTTTCTACGCAAATAATGCTTGCCATGAATTGAATGTAATATATAGTGGTTCAGTACCCATTACACAAGGTCTGCTTAAACTGAGGCTAGATGGCGTTACTAGCTTTGTATTGTCTTTGGCACGGCAGTGCCCTCGCCAAGTCGAGCGCGAAGCAAACACTGCCGTGCCATCCTTTACTGGAACCATTTCGCCACATTTTTAGGTCCCAATTTGATAACATCTGCATAATATCAGATCGCTAAATCCTAATCCTAACCTAAATTTTGTCATCCAGTAAGCTATAATCACGTATTCAAAGTCCAACATTAAATCATTTAATTCCAAAGTGAAGCGAAAGCAATGTTTCGCATTTAAAATACTCACTCACTATAATCATCAAAATAGAACTAGTACTTCTCATAAACTTAGAGAGCTTAATTTTTTTTCAGAGTAACGTTTAATGGCCACATAAAGGGAAACCAATAAAAAGATATAGGATAATCGAAGATCTGGAGTACCTGGTGACCCTGATTAGAAAACACAAAGACCCAACCAAACTATTACAGATCGACATACGCCGTTGAATATTTTTTATACGTTAGTGAAATCGCAGTCAAGAACCTTAGATTTGGCACAACTTTGTCCAGTTTTCATTACTTTTCAGTGATAAACAAGCAGCTCCATAGAGACTTGGCTAGCTTTGCAGAACGTTTTTGGTGGGAAAATAATTATTAAATGTAGTTCCAATGAAACTCATTCAACAACACATCAAGTAGAAAGTATATATAAATTCAAATTTATATTTAACTGATATAAGTGCAACTACAAATCTGTTAAACAAGATCCTATTAATATGTTATTATAACTTTTCAATATTTCTATTAGATTAATGTGCAAATATTGAGCGCTTTATACCACGAAACTTGTGACCTAGCTATTGAACCTGTCTGCCCTTTATCCAAACTCCGAAATTAAATCTACACGTTAAATATTTTAATAATTAATAATATTTGTATTCACAGATTCGTTGTAAAACTACAAAATGGCAAAGCAAAAATACGATTTAATTCAATCCAACTTTGTATTTGTATTACAAATTCTTGATTGTCTTTAAATCTATAGTATGAGAACAAGACATTGTTGAAGAGGCTATGGCAAGGGCATATAGTGCAAAGAATTGATACCTAAATGGGCAAAAAGGCTTTCGAATGACGAACGCCGCCAGGTGAACTCATCGTCTGGTTAATCTTGGTTAATATTCTGATTCATATTAACTGCTGATTCCACTCAGAAGTCTTAAGTTTTTTTTAATTTTAGCACTGTTTTATGCTGTAGGGGGCAAACTAATAAACCACTAATTTAATGTTAATAGACATCGCTTACTATGTACATTTGCATTAGAAAAAAGTCATATAAATATAATGCCAGCCGTTTGAATAGTAAAACGCTCTTTTGTAAAAAAAATATTTTTAATTCTGCCAATGAGATACGTTAGTGGTCGAAGTCTTGCAGATACAATATATTCCCTGTTGTATTTCCCCGATAACTAAATATGATTGCAAAAAGACGTATATAATAACGTTGAAGAAAACGGTTTTGATACTTAATGTTACGTTAAATATGAAAACCGTTTTCTTTTATTCTTATTTTCTTATTTTTATCGAGTCAAATCCTTATAAAGCGTTACATATATATGAAAAGAATAAACTTTTGGAACATATATCGTAAAGGAGCAAAACTAAGGTAACCTTCTTAAGTTAAAGCCATGTAACCAATTTACCGCAAAAAAGGTTTATAAACCTATTTTTCTACGCTGTTTTCATAACATATTTTTGCAAACCTTTTCATGTAAATATTTTTTCATTTACTGCATCATTAACTTCTTCCCTTTACTAAATTATTCTCCCTCATCTGACATTCCGCCAAAAATTTCAGTGTAACAACATGAAACAATTTAAAATAAATACACAATTTGTTTCACTGCTCTTATAACCGCAATTTACGATAACTCTGTTTGCAAGGGAAATGTATATGCTAAAATTATAAATGAAAATTACAACATATGTAAGTATTATGCTTTTCCACCTAAATCACAAAAAAATAGGTACAAACATAAAGTAGACCTTGAAAAATTATTTAATTTTCCCTTATTGCAAAATATAGCTTAGAATCAGTTTTTATCTGGGGAGACGATAATTTGGTTGAATTCAATGCTGTCAAAACCCAGTCCTGTAAGTTTTCAGCCAAAAAAGTGTATTGAACACTACACCGTCTTTTCGTGGCACGTTTGTTCCTGTGACTGATGAGCTGAATTTACATGGCGTGGAGTTGACGAGAATTAACTTCAGCAAGAACAATGAGTCCAAGGCCCAAATAGCCGCAAATGGCATCCTGAATAGGGTCAAGTGGTAATTCAAACCTGGTCAGCTTCTGCCTTTATACAAAGCACAAGTCTGACCTAGGATGGAGTACTGCAGTCATCTAAGGGATGGTTCAGCAAAATGACATGACATGACATGACATGAAAATGAATGAAATGATGATGACAGATGGCGCTAGTCATCGTGTAAACAAAGTCTTTGACAAAAATATTGTTTAAAAATAGTTAAATTATAAAATACTGCTTAAGTTATGTACTGTCTGGCTACATATTGAAAGAAGATTGTGACATTATTATCTCAGTGAAAAACCAAAGAGTTAAAGAGTTTATTAAAAAATCATCACCTAACCAATCACGTCATTCAACCAACACGTAAGAATGCATGCTTAGATCTTATCTGTAATAACATTGAGAATAAATGTATAGCAAAGACTCACTGCTTATGCCTATCGGACCACGAAACAGGTCAAAGCTTTTCCTTTGACGTGGATACTGATTTTAATTATAGTAAAAAAACAAATTTCTGGTTCGAGCGAAAGCGTGATATGTGTCAGGAAAATGAAAAAAAGTTTATGGACTGCATATCATCACTATCCTTCTGTGATGTACTTCAGGAAATGGATGCAGAAAAAGCTTTTCGTTATTTCTATGACATTCTTATCATGTTCTACGATCTGTGTTTCCCGGTAATAAAAGTAAAGATAACCAATAAACCTTAAAAAATCGTTGGCACACTAAAGGCATAAAGCGCTGTTGTATTAGAAAAAGACAATTATTTCTCTAAATATCGCTTGACTTCGTCAAACAAAAAAACTATAAAGAGACATTATAAATTATATTCGAAAGTTTTAAAACAATGCATATTCAGTTCACAAAAATTAACGAATTCTACTTATATTTCTAAATCTAAAAATATCTGTAAAGCTTCATGGGACATATTAAAAAAATATATACACAATTCTGATACTTATAAAGACATAAAACAAATTAAATTAAATAAAAATAAATATATAAATGATCCAATTGACATTTGTAATGAATTTAATAACTATTTTCTAAATTTGACGAATAATACAATTAATAATATATGTAATTTTAGTGACATGGTTAAACGCTTACCTAACCATTGCAAAAGTATTTACCTAACGCCAGTGGACGAATATGAAATAAAGAAAATAATAATGAATCTCAAAAATACAAAAGCCACAGGCTATGACGAAATAAGGACTGATATTATTAAAAAATGTGCAAAATTTTTGATTATCCCCTTAACCCACATTATAAATCTATCCCTAGAACAAGGTTATTTTCCGAAAGAATTAAAATGTTCTGTCGTAAGACCTCTACACAAAAACGGCTCTTATGATGAAATATGTAATTTTAGGCCAATTACTTATATTCCAATTCTATCTAAAATCTTTGAAAAAGTAATGTATGATAAATTGTATTCATTTATAACAGTAGAACGTATCTTTAAAGATGAACAATTTGGCTTTCGGAGGAATAGTTCCACAACTTTAGCATGTTTTCATTTAATAAAAAACATAACGAAATAATCTGGACAACGGTATGCAGACGTTAGCCATATTCCTAGACATGAGTAAAGCGTTCGATTTTGTGTCCCATGCATTATTACTCCAAAAATTAGAAAGGTACGGTGTCAGAGGAACGGCCTTATCATGGATAGCAAGTTATTTATCAGACCGCCAACAATGTGTGCAAATACCAAAGATAACCAATAACATGAAATCTTCATTTTCTTCAGAATTTTCACAAAACCGATGTGGCGTGCCTCAGGGTAGTGTGCTGGGCCCACTGCTATTTTTATTGTACATAAACGACTTACCCGATGTTGTAAACCAAAAATGCATTCTGTTCGCTGATGACACAACACTTATATCTAAATCTAATAACAAAGAAAACTTAGAACATATATCAAATAAGAACTTAGGAAATATAGCAAAATGGCTAGAGGATAATAATTTAAATTTAAACATTAAAAAAACAAAATTTATTAAATTTCAAACAAAACAAAGCCACGGGAGTAGTATCAAAATTAAATGTAAAAATGATGCAATAGAAAGTGAATCCACCACTAAGTTCCTAGGGATTGTGATTGACGAGTGTTGTAGTTGGAAACCCCATATTGAGTATGTAGTAAATAAAATAGATAGGTTTGTGTATGCCCTGAACCGAATCAGGCAAGTAGCATCAAAATCAGCTACTACTGCAGCTTATCATGGCTACGTAGGTTCTGTCTTACGATACGGCATTATAATCTGGGCAATTCAGTGATAATATAGAGTGTTAAGGTTCAGAAGAAATGTATAAGGAGTATCTGTGGTGCAGATTACCTTGACAGTTGCAGTACCTTTATTATAATCATTAAACATTTTACCATTGCCATGTCTATACATTTATGAAATATCAATTTTCGTTCATAAATATCAGAGTTGTTGAAAAAAAAGCTCCAAATCAAATTATAGAGGACGGCAAGGCGACAAACTGTGTATCCCGGATCAAAATTAACACTATACTCTAGAAATGTTATTACATTGGCAATTAAAATATATAATAAAGTACCGACTTTTAAAAACTCTACCGTTTATCAAATTTAAGAAACAATTACACGAATTCCTTTTAAATAAAATGTATTATTCAATTAATGATTTTTAGATGATAAGAAAGACGTTTAATGGAAAGTTATGTATTGACATTTTGATTTTATCCATTTTATTGACATATTATATTACTTTGACACATTATAATTTTTTTTTTGACTTGTATATTATTTAATGAATGAATTTGTAAAATAAAATTTTATTTATAAAGAGGATAAAATGCAATGTTTAAATGTATAAAGTAATTAATAGTATTAATTATTTTGTAAAATGAAAATGGGTAATATTATTAAATCAAAATTTGCACATCGATTTAACGATAGAATATGTTGGATTTTAATTTTGTATGATCGTATTGTAACCATATTCTCGCAAATAAATAATTTATTATTATTTAATATCATCTTGCCACATTGGCCTCAATCGATTGCAAAGCCAGAAAACTCATTGGCGATAGTTCCAACTTTATCCCACCGCCGTAAAGTCACGTTTACGGGACGGTCTATATTTTGGTGAGTGTTCTTCCGAGCTTCATGCAATGATCCCATCGTCTCCCTTTCACCATAGGTCATCAAGGCGTTCTGCAAAATTTCATACATTTGCAATTGACGTCCAATGTATTCGGACCAAGCATTTCGCATCTACTTTCAAGCAAGCTTATCATGAATAGTAAAAAAAGCTTGGCTTTCGTAGTTAAAGCTAATTTTAGAAACTATCGCCAAAGCAATTCTCTCTTACGATGAAGGAAAACATCGTGAAAAAACCTGCGCACGCATGCGAAGATATTCAATGGTTGTGCGTGAAGTCAGCCAATGTGAACTTGGCCCGCGTGGCAAATACCCTTTACGGGTAGGCTTGAGCCCGTCGGTGGGGACATTTAGTGGGCTGATGATGATTATAAAATTTCCTAAATGAAAAATCAAATGTCATGTGAAAATCAAAAATAATGCTGAGAAAAATCGTAGATTGTATGTAGATCGTACATTATGTAGTTATGGAATTCCGAATAGAAGCCTCCTGAAAATACAAAAATGCTGAGCAAAATATTCCATGAGTCCGGAGCTGTGAGATAAACGAGTGATATATAAATAGCTAATAGAAATCGACAGTAAGTCATTACCACAGTTGGTTATCAGGTTACGTATGCATCGTTAGGCGCGGTCTAGATGTCTGTCCTGTGGGTTACGTAATAACGATAACTCTGAACACACGGCTATGAAAAACGACGTGGAACATTTGTAACCTGCATCAAAAAAGGAAGTTACTCAATTCGACTATTTTATGCTTTTAAAGTTTGTTAAAAGATATCTTTGTCGTATATGAATCGATTTTGATGATTATTTTTTGTTAGAAAGCGAATACTTTATATGTTGGGGTCTGATGATCTGACAAATCAAGGGAAACGTTTTTATGTTTGTTGGCGGATATCTTCGTTATTATGTTTTTATTTATTGGTGCACAAAACAAAAACTCCTTGTCTATGCAGTGTGGAAATGACTTGCAGTGAGATGTTATAGTTTGATTTAGATGAGCAAAATAGCGTTACAAAATAAGTACATAACTAGTTGCAACATCATGGACATGTGTACTCAGCAGTTCGAATGAAGTCACAGGAGCAAGAATTCGAACTCTATTACATCAAAACATTTTTGGGAGAAACAAGTTCCAGTTTTGAGGTTGAAACGTTTATCCGGTTATATGTTAATACTAATTACTATTTATTCTAAATACAGATATTCTTGTATTTCACCACACTCAATTATTTTATGATCAAAACTCGATCAGTGTATTTGACAGATCACATCAAAATAAAAAATGGCGGCGCTCACCACCGCGCGAATTCCCGCCAAAACTTCCATTGTATTATCGTCGTTCATCTGTCACCTGTCAAAGTTAAACCAGCCAATGCCGTCAGCAAAAAGTCCGTTACACCGGTCCAGCGGGCTGTGTGTTCGATAAGCGATAAGCTTTACGTAAGCTTCATCATTGCGCAGTTACACAACCGCCTCCCTTGTCCGATAGCAGGATTGGCCTGTGCCCTCGGTAATGTTAGGCTTTATTAATATATCGATATTTTTTGCTGAGCGTCATGTATTTTCACGACTAAAATACTGAAAAGATTTTCTTATTACGTTTAAAGAAAGATATTGGAGTATTATATGACTATATAACTTAAATACACAAAGCTTAAACTTGATCCAAATTGTAAAATTAAAAAACTTTTAATTACACAAATACGTTGAAACTTACTTAATAATTGCAAAACATACATTCGTTCCTGTGTTTATTGTACGACACATGAGACAAGTTTAATAAATTGTATATTTTATACATTGTAACAAAACGTAATTGCCACAACTTTAGCATATTAACTGAACTGAAGCTAGGGATTCATCAGAGTGCAGCTTTTCTAGTTCATATCATTTAACTAATTCATGTTTCGGTGTACAATGGAACACAAGTACAAGTTAATTATTTTCAATATTATCAATCTCAAAGCATGGATGTTTTTACATCCATATAACTTTTTTAATTATAAATGACATTTAACGCGTCATACTATCGATAGCTGGATATCGATTAAGGTTAATCGATATCCAACTATCGATACACATCCCAACCTGAACATTTTACTTGTACATATCAAAAAAAGTGAAAAAAATCCAATATTTATTTAGGATTCGCTGTTTTCTTGTTACAATAACTTTTTACACTGTCAGCAATTCACCATGAAAGAAAGGTAATTGAAACGATTGTTTACTTCAGCTTTTTTCTGCGTGAACGAATTTCAATTTTGTGTACTATACGTTATTATGGATATTACAATGGCTTGCAGAAGAAAAAAAATAAAGTTTTATGAATTGATTTATTCGTATACTTTAAATTAAGTCATCTTAATAAACTGGACAATTAGTACGCTCACTCAAATATACGCAAAACGCCTGCCTATGACAGATGCAGTGTTGAATTAAACCAATATCTATAGAAAGAAATAATTTTCCGTAAAAACTGACCTACGCGTGTCACCTAAGTAATCTGACTTATATTATATTTCCCTATTCAACCTATCGCAGTCCACTGCTGGACAGGTCTCCCCTATTTTGCGCCAGATATCCCGATTCTCCGCTTTTCTCATCCGGCCTCCACCAGCGACCTTTCGCAAGTTGTCGGTCCATCGGGCCGGAGGGCGTCCTACGCTACGCTTGCCGAGACGCGGTCTCCACTCCAGAACTCGTCTGCTCCAACGGCCCGAGGTTCTGCGACATACGTGACCAGCCCACATTCTATATATTGAGTTGAAATTTGTCT
The DNA here is from genome assembly GCA_019425675.1 of Leucinodes orbonalis. Taxonomy (NCBI): domain Eukaryota; kingdom Metazoa; phylum Arthropoda; class Insecta; order Lepidoptera; family Crambidae; genus Leucinodes; species Leucinodes orbonalis. The sequence continues at coordinate 23,462 of PQWD01006162.1, forward strand.
TTGAAAAAAATATTTCGTGTTATCATTGCTTGTATTAACATTTTCCTACATAGGTACCATGTTCTTAATGCTTTTAGTAACAACGCTAATCTTTACACAGTTTTCATAACAATATAATTGATTGTACCGGCTTCAAATACCATAAATATAATACAAACTTGAAAACAACAAAAACAGTAATTAATTTCAGACAGTTCTGCCTTTTCATCTCCTACAAGAACAGATGTTAGGTCGCTTATACCCAGTAATTTATTTTTCCTTGAAACATTGTTTCATGATGTTTGCATTGCGTGTGTTCACATTTACCTACATCCTCTTGAAGCTTTTAGCTGTAGGTTTTAGTATTTTCTCTTGTTTCGCACACGGTTATCATTTATTTTAAGCACATCTATCCAGGTGTAAGACCTTCCTTGCGTTTACATCATTCTTTAAAAATTTTAACAAGCATTTTTATAGACACATATGTTTGTGCTGCCTGGGGATCGAACCCGAACCCTTAGTGTTATAGACGAATTCTCAACCATTACATTCCAGAGGTCGTCAATGGCATCATGATAATATAAGCCTGTTTATTCTGAACTATAAAGCTATACGTTGTACAACAAATTTGAATTGAGATGTTCATACGATGTCCCACAATTCAGTGTGCCTCTTGGCATCAGTGGCGTACACATAAATTATGAGTAGGGTATGCAAAGATATCGCAAAAACAATTTTTTGTTTCAAATTCAGTGCCGTTGATGGCAACAGATCGCCTATGGTTACAAATGTGTAGAGGAAAATAGGCGAATAAGTGGGAATCATTTAATATATTGGCGATTTTCCGAGTTGCCTGAGACGGGTTTGCACTGCTTGTTGAATATATGGAGTACGCGCCACTGCTTGGCATAGGCCCTTTTTAATGACATCCACTGGATTCTATCACGCGCCTTTTCCATTGGTGACCAGCTGTTAGTTTAAGGTCTTCCTCCAATCTTATTTGTTGGTGTCCTCTACTGCGCTTGCAGTCTTTAGGTTACCAGTTAGACACTAGTTTACACCACTTCTCCCTAGGATCTCTGATCATGTGTAAGAAAGAAAGAAAGAAAGAAATACATTTATTTGACCACAAAATTAACATTACAAGACTATAACAGTACAAAAATTCAACGACAAAGAAAACAAAAACAAAGAAAACAAAACAAAAAAAAAACAATGTAAAAAGAACGAAAAAAAGCAAATCATTGTATACTTAATAAAATAGAAAATACAATATATTTATGTGGTCAAAAAGGCCCTGTCTCAGCTTTTGTTGCCGTGTGTTGAGTTGGTATTAAAATAATTCAAAAGTGGACACGGCAACGCTGTTATTCTGACAGAGCACAAGTGACTATCATGGATAGAGATAAAGGATAAATAAATAAACAAATGAAAGGCTGTCTTATTGACTGTCAATATAAACAATAGGTATTTAAATACAAATTAATAAAGTGATAAATTTAAGAATATTGGCCATATGCATAATACTAATTAAATAAATATTACGATACATATAATAGTATTAAAATATACACATCTATGTATAAATAATAATTAAATGACATTTATATAAACAAGGCTGTACAGTGTTGTTTCCCTTGCTGTGTGTGTGTTGTGAGAGTGAGTTCATCAAAATGTCAAAGTCACATTTCAATGTTTTATTTTTAACTGCCTTGTAATTTTTAACAAAAAATAATAACTTATGGAAGTGAATGAAAGTTGAAATTGCCACGCCCTGCCACGTAAACAGATGTAAGACTTTGGCTATTCTAACATTAAACCGGGATAAATGATAAGTGTTATACATCTGTGCATATAATGAATCAAAACTAATATCAATTTCTGGGATGCACTGCATGTAATGCATAGCACGGCCTCGCCTACTGCGTAAACGACCAACAGTAAGTATCAAGGCCTTACATCCCTTGTAATAGCAAATAATTACTTTTTAAACATTTCTTAAAGGCACTTAATGTTCTCATGTTACGCACAGGCGGTGGGAGGTCGTTCCAGCAGCGCGAGGCAGCGAATCTAAAGGAGCCCCGAAATGCTGTGGTGTGGTGTGTAGGTGTGACAAAGATATGGGTGCAGGCTCTTCTCGCATAGCCTTCGCGCTCCTGGGCCCACACGAGTTTCTGGTATAGATATTTTGGTATACCTGTTTTTAATATGCCAAACAATAATGATGCGAGATGTACCTTTCTACGGGCGTCCATCTTCAACAATTGCGCTGTATTGAGGAATGGTGTGATGTGTGAACGAGGGGGTATATGGAAACAGAACCGGGCACATGCATTTTGGATTCTTTGTATTAAGTTAATTGTTCTTGCTAGGAGGCATGGCCCGTATACTGTGTCACAATAGTTAAGTTTAGATAATATTAAGGATTCACAAAGTTTGACTCGTAGTTTCTCACATATATAGGGCCTTATTCTGTACAACAATCTTAGACGATAGAAACATGTTCGGGCACATTCAGAGATGTGCTTTTCAAAGTTGAGGCTGCTGTCAAGAACCAGTCCCAGATTCCTGGCTTCCTCAACGATTTCAATTGGTTCTCCCTCTATATTTACGTGAATTGGTGCCCGTTTTATACTATCAACCCTTTTTTTGGAACCCAACATTAAGCATTTTGATTTGGATGGATTTATTATTAGACAATGTGACTTACACCAGGATGCTATCTGTTTCAGATCTTCATCTACTTTAGCAGCTGCATCAGCATATTCTGTAGGGACGAATGACAAGTATAGTTGCAGATCATCGTAGATATGGAAATTGCAATGTTTAATACAGTTGGTTATGCTTGCGGTGTATAATATATAGAATCGGACCCAGTATGGAACCTTGAGGGACTCCTCTTTCGACTGGTAGCAGGGTAGAACGCGACCTAGCTCCATCATCCCTGTCAACTCGACGCACTGCAGTCTAGCTGTCAGGTAACTATGAAACCATTTGACTGCATTGGGATCGGCTCCATAGTAAGCAAGTTTCGATAATAACATTGGGATATTTATCGAGTCGAATGCGCGGGAGAAGTCTAGTAGAGTTAAAAGAGTTACCCTGCCCAGGTCCTGGGCAGCAAGGATATTATCAACCACATCAGCCAGTGCAGTTGCTGTGCCGTGTCCTCTGCGGAAGCCAGATTGGTAGCCGGGCAATATTTGGTTGTCTTCCAGAAATTTTGTGAGCTGGTCACACACTACACGTTCAGTTATTTTAGACAAGCATGGTAGTATGCTTATTGGCCTGAGGTCTTTTAGCGATGTAGGTTGACTTACCTTAGGAAGAGGTTTTACAACAGCCACCTTCCATCTGTCCGGGAATTTGCCTTCCAAAATAGACCTGTTTACTATTGCTGTTATAGTGGGAAGGGTCTCTGGTAATGTTAACAGAAGCATATCTAGAGAGATGTTGTCAGCCCCAAGCGCATTTGACCTTAAACATCTAATGGATTTTGCAACAGTATCTTCACTAACTGGATGAAGTGTGAAAATTGCGGCTCCATGCCTGTGATGTTCCATAAAGGTAAGTTGTGATAATGACGCTGAGTTTTTTCCTGGAATGTCGAGGAAATGGGCGTTAATCGAGTCCGGGTTGTCAAAGTGGGATGGAAGTTGTGCAGAATTCTTTTTATTAGGCAATGAGTATTCTTTTAAACTTTTCCAAAGCTTTTTACTATTTTGTATGTTTTTTATTATGTGTGTGTTAAAGTAATTTCTTTTTTCGCTTTCTATTGCCGCAACTACCACCTGCTTCATAGTTTTATATGCAGTTTTAAGGGCACTAGTGCCGTTTGCTTTGTATTTTTTGTGGTATGAGTCTCTTATGCGCATCATGTCCCTTACAGTATCAGTTATCCATGGGTGAGGGGAGTGGCGGAACTTCTGTGTTTTTACAGGGGCATGCAGGTCAAAAATGGCGATAACTGCGTCTGTGAACTGATCAACCATGCTGTCAATATCACTTGCCTCAAGAAACTTCGACCAATCAATGGAGTTCAAATCATTGTTTAACTGGTCTGTTAGAATACTTTTGAGAGGACGATAAGTCTTCAAAGTTGGGGTAAGTTTCGTTTTTTTATTTTAAATTCCGCGGACAGCATCGCATGACCTCCCAGATAGGCGAGTGATTGACTGTTATATTAAGTACATTGATATCTGTGCATATCACATCAATCAGGCTCGCGCTATGGTCTGTGAAGTGGGTTGGTTCATTTACTACCTGCCTTAAACCTGTACTAAGCGTAAACTGCTCAAACAGCCTAAACATTCTACCGAGAGGACTTGATAAATTGATATTAAAGTCTCCTAGAAGTATTATCCCGTCATGTATCGGGAAGGAAGTGATGGATGCGGTTAGAGCATCAAAGAAAGTGTCAATATCTAACCAAGGTGGCCTATATGCTGTTCCGACCATTATGATTTGGTTATTAATTTTAATGCTTAGCCACATCTGCTCCACTGGGGCGACAATAGGGTGAGGAAAGGAACGCGCATACAACCCCTTACGAATGTAAAACCCCCACCCCACCTCCTCGCCCTCCCCGAATGTGATCAGGTCTCGGTGTATGTAGCAAGCGATATCCACACAATCTTGGCGCACTATGTTCATGCCCGGCTCTCAACCAGGTCTCGTTGATAGCCATAATGTCTGGAGCCAGGTTCTCGACAGCTACAATAAAGTCCTCTTGCTTAGTGCACAGTGATCCCGCATTATATAAACCAACTGTGAGATTCCTTGGGTTATTCATTGAGATGTACAAATGTAATTATTCTGAGATTGAACAGAATCCTGCTTAATAACCACACATTCGCAAAAAGATAACCATGTAATTTTATAAGAAGTACTGTTTTGTATGTGTAGTATTGATAAAAATAATAAGTAAGACATGGTATAAATAATAAATTTAATTGATTAAATAGCCATAAATTAGTATTATTAATAATTTATATTTAATAGATAAACTGATAGATTGTAGATAATGTAAATATTGTTTTCATTTATTTTAATAAATATGATTTGATAGTCGTTGTATTTGCTTTTTTGATTCAAAATTATCTGTATGATGGCGTACATTTTTAACCTATTTCTAAAAATTACCATTGATAGACAATTGACAACAAGATTTGGCAAAAGTTTTACCACTGAGATACTAGGCAGTAGTGCAGCCAAACACACCTGGGACGTCTTCCATTGTACGAAATCGGAAGACCGGTTTTCCGTCTCCTGGCGAGCAAAGATTCTTCCACCCTTCGTCCAAGAGTACCGCCATGTTTGGATCTACATTCCTCGCGGACCCGATGAAACAGCTGCCGGTTTGCACGAGTGAGGCGCTCGTTGACGTAGACGCGCGGGCCAACGGGCGCAGCTAAACCGGCGCGGCGCACGCGCGCGGCGCGCAGCAGGTCGTCGCGCAGGCCGCGACGCGCCAGACGCACCACCAACCGCCGCGCGCGCCGCTCTCGCTCGGTGGCGCGCCCACGCGCTCCGCGAACACAATCACGCTCCTCCAGCGGCACGCCCAGCCGCGTCGCCAGGACGCATACGGCGTGCATTGGGTTCTCACCTTTCTCCTCAGGAAGGAGACCAATCTCAAGGTCGGACTGGAGAGCTTCCTGATCCCGGTCATTGATATCCGACTTGAGCTCCACGATGCGGTGCTCCAGCTCCGACATCTTGTAGTAATCGCTTGTCGGCTGATGCTGCTCCAGTGCTGCCACCGCTGCTCGACGCTATCCAGTCGGGCGGTCACCGCGAAAATGACTCCGGAGCTGAGCCATCTCCTTGCGTAGCTCCGCATCTCGTTGATGAAATCGGCAAACTCACACGAAGATCGGCAATGCAAGAGGATACCATTTTCTCACCCGAAGCATCAGCGACAGGAGCACAAGGTGGGAGGCCAGCATCCTTCGTTTCTGCCTGCCCCCACCATGCTCCTTAGTGCTCTCGTCACAGGGTACTGGTGGTACGTCCTTTGCTAAACTCTGACCATCAGAAATCGGGGATCGCCGAATGTTAGGCATTCTATTTTCCTTTTTACTCTCTATTTGAAACTTTACCAAATTATTTCCTTTTTATCCCTTTTTGTGTATTAATTTCTGCCAGTTGTATGAAAAAAAAATATATAAAAACGAACAGGTGAGACCAAGATTCGAACCATGGACTTCTTCCTAAGAGCAAGTAATGGAACACACTAAGCTGTGTCGGCTTGAAAGGAACCAGCGAATCTTCACACTGTATTCGACATAAGTTTATTTTCGATTGTTTCAAAGGACGGTCTCACGAAAATGGCAATAATCCGCCTACCGTGCACTTATAGATACTGACTAAAAATACGTAGTGAAGTGAATCTTTAGACACTTTTAAACCATTTAAATGATAACTTCGAATCTTAACAATACACCAGTTTTGTGTCACTTGTTGTCACTTATTAGCAACAGGAAAAAGTTTAGCTTGATCACTTTTCTATTTTTATTTGGTTTTACACTGTAGCACAGCGATAGTACGTGGTAAGATGACACTTGCGTGACGTCACCTCTACAGCGTGTACAGCCCATCTCTATTTCTGTTGGTTTATTTTAGTTAGTATATCAGTGAGTTGTATTTTTTTCTTAGTTGTTTCCCACTTTGTCTTGTTTCCTTATTTCATGGTATCGTAATTTGTAGTTACTACATACGATCTGGGGGGTTACCGCCATCTCTTAAAATAGTATTACAATAATATTACTTCGCCTTTTCTGGTACAAAAATGCTGACGTATCATTATAACACTACTGTTTTACGAGATTGCGGTAACCGCCCTGAGTGTTAATTTTAATGATTTACTTGAAATTATGACATTATTTCGAGACTTTACAATCCAACCGTCAATTTAGTATTTAGGTGCAACTTTAATCATCATCAGCTCATTATTCGTCCCCACAAAGGGGAACGAAAATAGGTAGGCCATATAGGGTGTATAGGCCTTAGTCGTCCACACGGGCCTAGTGCGGATTGGCCGACTTCACGCACAACCTTTGAATCTCATCGAGTCGTGCGCAGGTTTCCTCACGGTGTTTTCCTTCACTGTAAGAGTCATGTCATAACGACGGATAACGTAGATATAATTCAGAAATTCGAAACGTAGAATGAATTGTATAATGGTGTTCCCAGTTAAAATCTACCATAAAACAGAATGTGTGCAAAATTTTACTTTTGAGATGCAACAACGATACTATTGGCGCGTTTTAAACTTAGCGGTATTGGTGGCTTTGCTCGATAGTTACAATGATGTAAAAAGTATACATTCGTGATATGTTCACTAATTAACTGAAAAAAGTGTCCCAAATTTAGCGACAGCACACATATAAATATTTCGAATGAGCGTACATTTACCTAAACAAAAAGCCTGCAACTGTATCTTCTTTGGCGTTTTTGAGGCACGGATGGCGTACCATTATATATACAGAATATCATTAGATGGCTAACTTAATTTATATTACTTAAGAAAGATAAAGTGGGTGGCGTACTTTATTCACTGACTAATGTTATCACTTTAGAGAATACGTTGAAATTTGCCGTAGTGCGAGCGCATATCCCTATTATTGCATTACGTTAAGTGCATACTACATTCTAGGATGTTTTGATGTAATTTGAATTTACTTTAAATAATATAAGGTTGGGTTTTCAACGTCGCGTAAAGTTATTTGAACATACATTTTAGAAAATGTGTTACAATATACATATTTACATTTATTGCTTCATGCAGTGGTTAGAGTTATCAAGCCATGGAACTGACAGTTACTAGAAGTAGTATGATATTATTTTAATATTTAATATTAATAGTAATGATTTTAAATAAGACCAATCTAAGCTAGATGATGAGCTGATGGAGCGTCGGTGGCTCAATGGTGTGGACTGTGGCCTTCCTACCGAGAGGGTTGAGGTTCAAATCCCGACATGTACCAATGTGTTTTCGAATTTTCGAAAATATATGTACGTTATCCGACGCTCTTACGGTGAAGGAAAACATCGTGAGGAAACCTTCATGCACACCTGCGAAGAGATTCGAAGGTTGTGTGTGAAGTCGTCCAATCCGCACTGGGCCCGCGTGGACGACTAAGGCCTAATCACCCTATACGGGTAGGCTCGTGCCCCTCGGTGGGGACGGTTAATGAGCTGATGATGATGATGATGAATCTAAGCTAATTTCATCAAGCTTTATGATAACCTTTACTTTATTTAAGTTAAGAGAATTGTCGTTTAGATTAATATCTAGGGAAAATAAACTTTAACTCTATTAAAAATATGGTTGAACCTTTACTGAAAATTTTGATTAATGTAAACGGATTTCATAATCTATTACTTAAACTAAATAAACTCTTTAATAAGAATGCGTACGATGACCAACTGTTCTGTATCATACTTAATCTAATATTGTGCTTTTTTCGTATATAGTGTGGTCTCCAATCATAATTGATGAATGCAATTTGTAATCATAACATGGGCCATCTACAGAAAATTATCATTTAACTAGCATTAGAGCATTTAGGCACAAAGTTAGAAGCAACTTAGGCGTTATAAGAAATCTACACCAAGGAGTCAGATATATTTTCAATCTGACTCCACCGAAAAATAAGAAGAGGGGAAAAACTGACTCATACTCACGAGTACAGAACCAGTAAATGTTCTTATATAACAGGCACTACGCCACAAGTCCGTTCATCGTGAACTAGTGCACCAACAACCAGCAAGCTCTTCAGTGGAGTCCATCAATAGGCATATGTTGGTATACTATTCGCACTGGAGCGCTTAGTCGGTCAGGCAGTGGTGTGCCTGACCACAGCATCCGAGCTGCGCTTTGTCCAGTGCGTGAGAGTACATCAGTAGTCGAGACCTTGTGTTAACCATACATTATTATATTACGCAATTTATGTCAAGCATATGTCTAGAATCTTTATCGTACATATGTGTTTTTGGTAAAAGCATTCTCTGAGAATGCCAGTTTTTTTTTGCACACATCGTGGAACTCTTACTAAATCACGATCGTGGCGTTCTATTTAAATAACACAAAATTCATGTTTTTTTTCAAGTATGTTAGACACTGTCAAATATTATATGCACATTTGAACTGTAATACATTATAAAGCTCATAACAGCACTTGAATTGAATTGTAAGCTTAATTCTTTCCCATATTTATGTAATATTAAAATTTTACGAAAGTCAATGACAATATCAATCACTAGTCAGATCAATTTAAAATATTTTTATAAACCTCATGAATTACGATAATAATATTTTTTTACATGTCCTCAACATTCTTTTATTTCTATGAATCATACTCATTGTATTCTTACACCTAAAAAATGTTACATGATGAAGCTGCTTAATGAGCAAACATCTCATAAAAACCGAAATCAGGGTTTCTTGTTTAAAACTTACTACGGCAAGCTCAGAAACGCACATGGCATTGGTTTTGTATAATTTTCTTCTAATAAAATCTACTAACTCAAATTGTGTCCATCTTAATCGCTACAAATCCAGGTTGGCTTGAGATACTATTACTTTAGTGCCAAGGATCTTGAATCGCTTATTTTATACAAAATGAATAGATGGTTATTCCGCAATCAAACTTACCAAAAATTGATGCCGCGCAAAAAACTTGCTTTCTTAAATACTGTCAAAAGAGAACATGGAAACCGGATACAGTTTTTTTCCATTACACTAAAATAAAATCACTAGTAAAGTTTAACTAGTCGTATCGATTTAATATGCGGAATCTCTATCTAGCTACTGTTATTAAATAAATAAGCCTTTATCTATACAAAGAGTCCTTTTAAAAAGCTTTGCCACTTATTTAGTTAGTTTTCGAAGCATTACTTGCTCCGTGATTCAAAAAGAATAAGTCAAATTTCCAGTCGTGTTGTTGTTTCATTTCCTCCAATTTAAAGTAATCCAACCTGCTCATTGGTTACATAATATCGCGATTGCTCATAAGTTTACAGAGTATCTATTACGGATAAAGCCGCACAAAATTACTCTGTTTGATCTTAATTTAATTTACAGTGCTGAAGTGATGATACCGATATCGTGAATAGTTTAAAATCTCGTTCAGAAAGAAGAAGATATAACATTGACGTTTCAAAGTATATAACTCCTTATCCGTTCCTCATGGTATTCATAATACTTACAACTTAAGAAAATTTAAAAACTGTGCTTTCAAACCCTTTATAACTGTTCATGTAGAATACATCATATTTAATTCAAAGGCTTAAAGTAGCAGTCGGAAGCTTGGGAAAGACTTTTCTTTTAGACGATCGGCACTGCAAATATTTCAATCAAATTGGAAAAAACTCGACACTCCATTACCTGATCAATAGAGCTAGCAGATTCTCCTAAACAGTAGGAACTACAGAATTTTTGTATTAGGATCAATTATGTCTTCGTAAATACGATCCGTGTTTCTTTTTATCGTGCAAAACTTAAATGGCTTCTATACGGCCACCCGTTCTTCACGTTCTGTCGTTTTATCACAATCCTTTTCAATGGAGTGCCCAGCCATAGGATTTGTTCTCAGTCTTCTTCATTATAGTCTTCTGACGTAATTTAAATTAAATATTATTTATAAGTTAATTAAGCTTGTCTACTTTTACGTTGCCCTTTCATGTTGTTAGTTTTCAATGTTTGTGAGTTGTGAGAGATCGCTCCAACGATAAGGCCGCCGTAATGCAAATATTTCTTCGTTTGTTATTAATAATGTATCTATTTTTGTGATGGACAATCAAGAATCCATATCTATCTTCTTATCTAATACTAGACCTGTGACTTAATAAAATCTCATAAAGAAATTGCAAACACGACGGCCAATGACAAGGCACACAAAGTTTCTCACACTGAAGACTTGCGCGACAGATATGTAACTATAACCCAACTTGCCTTTCAATTTGCAACTGCCTACGTGGCGACCTCAGCAGGCATCAACTTGCAAATCTAGACTTAATTAGTTGGCGACCATTTAGCTAGTGTGAAACTGATAGCCGACAAGTTAGATTGTTGGAACCGTTATGAAATTGATGGCAGTCATTTTCTCGTTTAAATTTCTTTTGAATTTCCCAATTTGTAAGAGTTTTTGAGATTCTAATATTACGTCATCTTGCGTGATAATTGCTTCGTTGCCTTGTGAATCTGAGCACCGATGTTCTAAATCCGTGTTTGAGTCCTGAATTCGACCCGTATAGTTGTCAGTGTTACTTACGAAGTTACTTAAGTAAAAGCTTACTTTATGAAAATTTTATTAATATTACGGTTGAAATCATCTGATATCTGGCTATAAGATAAAACTGCGCTTTGCAGGCACGTTAAGCTTCAGTTGATCTTACCATATATTCGTTAACATCTAACCTCTTAAGGCCTAAGACGTTTAAGCAATTGAAACCATTAGATTTATAAGGATACCGGAGCTGGTCTAATTGCCATCTCCATAATTATGAGAATTTGGGCATCCTAATACCATACATACACAGA
>PQWD01006162.1:35010-50919 GCA_019425675.1 Leucinodes orbonalis
TCGGTCCATCGGGCCGGAGGGCGTCCTACGCTACGCTTGCCGAGACGCGGCCTCCACTCCAGAACTCGTCTGCTCCAACGCCATCGGTTTGCGACATACGTGACCAGCCCACTGCCACTTCAACTTGCTGATCCGGCGGGCTATGTCGGTAACTTTCGTTCTCTTACGGATTAAATCATTTCTGATCTTATCCCTAGAGACCCGAGCATAGCTCGCTCCATTGCGCGTTGAGTGACTTTGAACTTGTGAACCAATCCCGCAGTCAGTGTCCATGTCTCAGCTGCGTATGTAAGTACGGGTAGGACGCATTGCTCAAAGACTTTTGTCTTTAAGCATTGCGGAATCGTTAAAAGTTTTATGATCATCATTTTCAAATAAACTAGGGCTTACTCGATTCCTAGCAGGCATTTTTGAGAATATTCGATTTTATATAATTTTTTTTCTGCCTTCAATTTAATAGTTAACCTACTTTTAATATATTGTTCATCATCATCAGCTCATTAAACGTCCCCACCGAGGGGCACGAGCCTACCCGTATAGGGTGATTAGGCCTTAGTCGTCCACGCGGGCCCATTGCGGATTGGACGACTTCACACACAACCTTCGAATCTCTTCGCAGACGTGCATGAAGGTTTCCTCACGATGTTTTCCTTCACCGTAAGAGCGTCGGATAACGTACATATATTTTTCGAAAATTCGAAAATACATTGGTACGTGTCGGGATTTGAACCTCAGCCCTCCCGGTAGGAAGGCGACAGTCCGCACCACTGAGCCACCGACGCTCTTTTAATATATTGTTATTTTAGCTTAATTTTCATTTGAATCATTTGTTAATCCCCTTACTACAAATCATAGTGGTTTTTGCACGGGATTTGATGAAAAATATTGTAATATTTTTTTATATGGTATAAATAAAATAATGGATAATACTGACTACTTGAGCGTTGGTGGCTCAATGGTGTGGACTGTTGCCCTTCTACCGGGAGAGCTGAGGTTCAAATCACGCCGCGACGTACCAATATGTTTTGGAATTTTTGAAAATATATGTACATCATAACAAATAAATTGAATTGAATTGAATTGAATCATCAATATCACCATCATCTCATTAAACGTCCCCACCGAGGGGCACGATCCTACCCGTATAGGGAGGCCTTAGTCGTCCACGCGGGCCCAGTGCGGGTTGGACGACTTCACGCACAACCTTTGAATCTCTTCGCAGGCGTGCGCAGGTCTCCTCACGATGTTTTCCTTCACCGTAAGAGCGTCAGATAACGTACATATAATTTCGAAAATTCCAAAACACTTTAGTACATGGCGGGATTTGAACCTGCGCCCTCCCGATCGGAAGGCGACAGTCCGCATTTAGTCACCTTGTATTTGTTTAGTTTTATTAATACTTATGCGTCGTGCACACTTCTCGCTAAGTTCCACACGAAGTAGTCCAAAAACCGGAGTAGTGTAGAGAGTTACTTCATGAACGCACTTCGTACCTTCGAGCTCTTTGATTCGGTCCGAAAACCGACAACAAATGGAAGGCGGCCAGAGGCGAGGCAAAGTCGGACGAAGTAATAAATAAAAATAATTATCCACTGACATTCACACAGCGCCATCTAGTCCCAAGTTAGCGTAAAGCCTGTATTATGGGTACTAAACAACGGATAAACATACTTATTATATATATAAATACAACATATTATACATAGAAAACATCCAGACCATCACAAACAGACATGTTCATGCACACAAATGTTTGTACTGCCCGGGGATCGAACCCGGAACCCCTTGGTGTAGCAGCCGACGTCTCAACAGCTACACCAAATGGGTCGTCAGTAAGCCGAAGTGTCCTCGAGTGTTGTCGAGGACGGGTTACGAAGTGGTAGCTTCATTTGACATTCATAAGTGTTCTGTAAGGACCTAAACTTAATAAACACTTCTCATTTTCATTTTCTATCTGTTCGTCCCATTCCCATTGTAATATAAAATTTTTTATTATATACATTTCATTAAATAAAAGGTGGGGGTGCTAGCGGCTTGTGGCAGATGCAAACGACGTCAGTTTACGCTGAAAACCGTTCGGCGTAAGACGCTTCGTAAGGGCACCAACGGGTCTACGCGGCCTCTGAGCGCGATCGAACGGCTGGAAGCTATACGCCGACGCATGGGCAAGATCAAAGCCGCAGCTAGGCTGTAGACAGTTGAATACGCTGTGGAATGCTGCGTACATCACATGCGAGTGGAATCAAGCTGAACATGATTATTAAACTGTGATTTTTGACCTCTTTGATTTGTTTTATTTCATTTTATGAACTACTCTTACTATGGTTTACTAAAATGTCTATAATACGTTCTTTGAAATGTCAAAAAATATCTTCGATGTATCAAAAAACGGATCATCTCAGAAAAATCTTTGAAACGTCAAAAATACTTTAAAAATGTCATAAATATCTCTGAAACGTCAAAATTACTTCACTTTAAAAAATGACAAACACACTTGAGGAAATATACATACAGTTAGAGAGAAAAACTTAAGAATATTCAAGAATTGTTATTTTTAACTATTAGTCACATTTTAAAGCTACTTTATTTTTTTTACATTCTTCATGCAACTATGGTCAGATCACGCTGAAAACCGTTCGGCGTAGGACGCTTCGTAAGGTCACTAACGGGTCACCAGCTGTAGACAGTTGAATACGCTATGGAATGCTGCGTACATCACATGTGAGTGGAATGAAGCTGAACATGATTATTAAACTGTTTTTTTTTTTATCTTTTTTAACCGACTTCAAAAAAGGATTTATTTTTTTACATTCTTCATGCAAAAAGGTCAGATCACGCTGAAAACCGTTCGGCGTAGGACGCTTCGTAAGGTCACTAACGGGTCACCAGCTGTAGACAGTTGAATACGCTATAGAATGCTGCGTACATCACATGTGAGTGGAATGAAGCTGAACATGATTATTAAACTGTGATTTTTTTTTGACCTTTTTTAACCGACTTCAAAAAAGGAGGTTCTCAGTTTGACCTCTTAATATGTATGTATGTAAGTATGTATGTTAGTCCGCGATTATCTCGCGTTTGGCTAAAGCAATTTCGATGCGGTTTTCGGTAAAGTATTTGTTACATTCAGGAGAAGGTTTTAGTGTTTTAATTTTATTATTGTTAATTAATATAGTAACTCTGTGCTAACGCTAAAACTTTGACCCACTAATCCGTTCATATAGGTGTGTTAAAAATGCTATATCTCCCAAGATATTAATTTAATACGATTGATGTAAAAAGTTATTTTGGTTTCCATTAAATACTTGTAATTAATATCGTATTTATTTGGATAATAATTTATATGATGTTTATAAAAACACCTTCGCAAAGAATGCATTATTTTAGAACAAATTTGGTTAGCAATAAAAAGGTTATAGTAGGCTATCTTTGAAGATAGACACATGCTGTCGCAGACTTTTTTTAGAACTTTTACAGGGGAACAATACTGTCATACATGACTTTCGCGAAACTTTAACCGTTTACGCAGCGCATGCAGCCGAAGCTCTCAGTAGGAAAAAAACGCCCGGTTTCATAAAATATTCATCTTTATTGCTCTTATTGCACTAAGCGTAATTATATATAGCCTATCGCCAATATCATCTTTACCATAAGGGTACACGCAGCCTGTATAAGATACTAAGAATAAGATTACTAGGTGGAAGACTCGATACTGAGTTGTTAGGTGCCGCCGCAGTGCCAGATATCGTCCCGTGAAACAGAAGTGTTACGCACTTTTGTCTCGGGATGAGGGTACTGTAACTAGTAATATTACCGGATTTAAGAGACCTTACATATGTTGTCTCTATTGTCAGGCGCAGTGCAGCATTGACGGAGAATAATAACTATTTATCAGTTGTTGGTTACTTAAATGCCGCTCTGACATGGCCAGGCGTCTCACTAACCATCAGGAGAGCGTCTGGAACGTTATACAAAAATATGAAAAATTGTTTCGGAGAGCCTAATAGCATGAGTGTTTTTATTATATTTTAATAATCGAACTTCTTTGTGCTCATCTGTTTCTGAAGCACGAGCAGCACGCTGACGATAGTTTCGTTCTCCCTTGCGCGAATATTCCTTAATGAACCCTTCATTTTTTACCTAGGTCCGTAGGCAAACCAAATAGTAATTAGTATGTCAAAGCCATGATTGCAAACGAAAAATAAATTTTCCGGGCAACAAAGATTATTCCTAATAAAAACTATCACTAATTCACTCTATAAACTAAGGTAACGAAATCATAACTAAAAGTTAATAACAAACCAATCACTAAAAAGTATGAAATAAAATAAAATGAAAAAAGAAACAAATAAAAAACGAAAAAAATTAAAACAAAAAAATATTATTCCAAAACCATAGAATTAGAACTACAGCATAGAATCCGGGTTAAAATAGCGATTAAAAACTTATACCTGATGCTCTCACTCCCTACACGATTTTGCGTAGGCGAAAATGAGACAGCAAACTGATCATTGTTCTCATAATTAGCAGGTCGTCACATCTGTTATGTCATTGGACTCATTCACATACTACCAAATTCAAAATCTCATTTTGACGTACATTGTTAAAGATTGTTAAAACAGTTTGACACCTTGCTCACATGGCCGGATTATAGTACTGTCAGTGGTTTGGCGGCTCCTGTAAGAAAATATTTTCTGTGTAATTTGCATTCAGATTGGCTCAGATAGTGATTTATCTATACTAAAACTCGTTCTTATTGAAGTGTTTTAGATTATAAAAACATGTCTTGTGTAATTGACGGTTGTTTTTCACATTCAGGAAGGAAAGAAAGCAGTGGTGAAAAGATTCACTTTCATTCGTGAGTTTTGATTTAAATTTATATTAAATAAATCAGGAAATGTGTGTAAACTATGATATAAATGTTTCTTACTTATAGTTGTACTTTTCAAATAAAAGCCAAAACAGTATTTGTCTACTTTTCTCAAAAAATCCCAATTAAATTTCTAGGTAAACATTTCAACTAGTGATGTGGCTTTTACATATCGATATTTGAGTTAGGCTTTCCGGCGAAGCAACATCAGCAATATTTAAGGTTATATAATATTACAGTTTTCCAAAGAATGAAAATATGAAACAAGAATGGATAAGACGAGTCGGGAGACCTGACTGGAACTGGAAGCCACACAGCAGGATCTGTTCTAAGCACTTCTGTCCCGACAATTATTTGCAAAATGAATTTTCTTTAAAAAGGAGATTAAAATTTGATGCTGTGCCTTCATTAAATTTGTCCGAAGCCGAACCAATTGTAATTATCTGCCTATTAATATAATCAACACAAAAACGAAACCTTTCCAATGTATAAATAATTTTCAGAGTTCAGATCGAGGATACATTCACAGTGCAGCATCTGTTGTACAATGGCAAGGAAATAGTGCAAAAGTATGTACAATTTGCACAATATTTTACCTGACCTAACCTAACCTCATAAATTATGTAAAAATAAATTTCAGACTTCTGAACATGGACACATTCAATGTATTCCATCTGCTATGCCCCAAAGATATCTTCGTGTATTAGAAGGACAAGCGACGGATGTATGTACAATTGTACAATTTGCTCACTTTTTACTTCTATTCAGTATTAATTTTATAAAAGTAGCACCAACTTTGTAAAAACAACTTTTTCAGACTTCCGAACAAATAAACATTCAAAATGTTCCATTTGCTGTACTCTATTTTTTTTGAAAAAATTCGCACACTTTTAACAAAAACGATTATATTTAAAGGTCAATAATATAATAAATACATTGATTGCGGCTGTCCTAAAGTGGGAATAGGATTGCACATGTCTTTGCACGCGGAAATGAATGCAACAGAGAGTTGTTTACGAGAACCTTCAAGCTGAGCAGCGCTCCCGCTATCCTGCAAATTATGTAGAACTACCTATTGCTTGCGGCTTCGCTCGCGTTAAGGAGTATTATTTTTTATCGCCTGTTTTGTATCCTTAGGGATGGAATTCATCAACATTCTTAAAGGAGATATCTACATCCATAGTAGCTTTACCTTAAATCCTGTCTTAGCGAATGCCTGCGTTTTTACCTGCATGTTAAATTTCAGCCCGACCCGTCTTGTGGTTTGTGCATTGATAGATCACTATGTCAGTCAGTCATTTAGTCACCTTTGAGTTATATATATTAAGGAGATAGGTAGATGGCTTCGAAGCGTCTGGCTCATTGGGTGAGCAGGTATAAAAAGCCGGCCAATGAATGCGTCGGCAATCTTGAGTTCAACTCAAGAGTGAGTTACTCATAACATTTTGTGAAAAATTAAACGCGTTTGCTGTATTGAAATCTCACTTAAATGTTTATTTTATTCAACTATCCTATCTATCCAATCCACCATCTTTTTATAACCATGATGGTGCCCCAGTTTAAATTTTCACGGATTTAAAACACCTGTTACTATACTCAAAACTAAAATACCGAATAGATGGACGTACAGGATGTGTAGTTTTAGTAATATAATACGGAACACTAACAATTGAAGTTAATCTGTAAATCAATAAAAATAATATTATATAATATATTTTATTTCTGACATAATATTTACCCCGTGAGAATCGAACCCACTACCTTCAGATCGAGGGCCGAATGTTTAGACTCACGTCTAGCGTGCACATTAACAATATTTCCAGATACCATTATCACTACATAGTATATAACATAGTCGCTTTTTCAGTTCCTATATTAAATCTTTAAAACTACGCAACGGATTTGGATGCAGGTTTTAGGGTTCCGTAGCCAAATGGCAAAAAAACGAAACCCTCATAGATTGATGTCCTCATAGATGTATGTCTGTCGATCCGTCCGTATATCACACCATTTTTTCTCCGAAACTATCAGCACTACACTATTCAAATTCTGTAAGTATTATTCTGTGAACTGCTATAAGGTTTTGACAAGAAACTTGAAAAAATATATACATTTTGGGCTCTCCATACATTGAACGGAACATTCAATTTTTTTCATCGTTCCCAATCGTGTGGGGTATTAATGACAAAAGTCTTGAGCAATGCGTCCTACCCGTACTAATATACGCAGCTGAAAAATGGACACTGACTGCGGGATTGGTTCACAAGTTCAAAGTCACTCAACTCGCAATGGAGCGAGCTATACTCGGGGTCTCTCTTAGGGATGAGATTAGAAATGATTTAATCCGTAAGAGAACTAAAGTTACCGACATAGCCCGCCGGATCAGCAGTTGAAGTGCTCCTAGCTTCCCTCACGAAGTTTTTACGGCTAAGTTAGAAAGTTTGGTCTAAGGAAACATATTCTTGCAAAACCTCGAGAAGGACGCCATCAAAGTTTACATAATAGTAATCCCCGTGAGAATTCAACCCACGACCTCCATGTCGAAAGCCAAATATTTAGTACCTTCGCTAGAGCTCATTATCAATATTTTCAGATACCATAACTATCGATAAAATATAATAATTCATTCCTTTCACTAGCAAATTCATCAATCAAATCAAGTTGTGACAACATACCAGATAATGAAACGACTCGTAACACATGTCTCTTTCTCACCCACTATTAAATACGTTAAGGAAAAAGGAATGAAGATATGCAGTGCAGTTGTTATTTTAGTCATCCTTCCACTTATTTATGGTTCCTAGTCCAAAACACATATTATTATTTTTTAATTAAAAAGGAACCGCCTTCAAAAAATGAACTGAAATGTATAAAAAATTCTATTATATACGTTCACCTCTTTTTAATTTTGAATAATAAAATCATGTATTAATGGCGTACAGTAGAGCGTCGGTGGCTCAGTGGTGTGGGACGTCGCCTTCCTACCGGGAGGGCTGAGGTTCAAATCCGTCACGTACCAATGTATTTTCGAATTTTCCGAAAAATATTGTACGTTATCCGACGCTCTTACGGTGAAGGAAAACATCGTGAGGAAACTTCATGCACGCCTGCGAGGAGATTCGAAGGTTGTGTTGTGAAATCGTCCAATCCGCACTGGGCCACGTGGACGACTAAGGCTAATCACCTATACGGGTTAGGCTGCGCCCTCGGTGGGACGTTTAATGAGCTGATGTGATGATGATGATTAATGGCAGTGATATAAAATAATCATTACTTGTTAATATGAAGTAATACTTAATTATACTTTTTGCCAATTTTCAAGACAAACGACGAACGATGTTTCATTTACGAGTATTTCTTTAGATGCCGACCGTCTTTAAAAAGTGTCGTGACACGTTGTATGCTAATTATGATTACTTCTCTCGCTTGTTTGTGAGCATATACGAATCCATACTTTTTAAAAATCGTTGCCGATATCCCGGTCGTTTTTGATTTGTTTAATTTAATTGTATAAACTCTTTTGAATTACTTTTAATTGAATTTTACGTCATAAGCAAAATAAGTCAATTTATGTGCCAAGCCTTAGATTAAGCATGTACTAGATGTAGTCATAAGACGTTGCCGCTCTTATATCATTGTAATGCAATACACGTCATGTATCTTTGTCTATCACACGAATCCTAGTTACGAGTAGAAGAGACGGTTGATAGACGTTTGACAATCTGACGTCGTGTCATTTGTGGCCTCCAAAGAGGCCAAACATACGAGCTGTCGTGCAAATTTTTCACAAAGTGTCATAATTTTAATAAATATTTGAAAGAAATAAGTAAACGTAGAAAAATGTCGTGTTTTGCGGTAAATTGTTCTTCAAGAACCACCAAAGGAGGAGTAAAAGACCCGGAATTATCATTTCATAAGTAAATATTTAACGACATTTTTATTCATATTACGTAGTTGTAATGAGACTTATGGATAAAAACATGTAGTAGTACCTTTAAATAATGTAAGACATCATTAGCTTGTATTAATTGTAGAAATTACGTCTAAAAAATTAATATTATGCATGAAAATTTAAGGATGTTACATAGTGATGTACTCAACATAGAATTTAATTCCATCGATAGTATTTCTTTAACAGTTTCTTTTATACAAATATTGAATTTTTAGGTTCCCGAAATGTCCACAAATCAGCGAAGAATGGGTTAAAAGTGTAAGGTGTGAAAACTGGGAGCCTACGAAGAACTCCAGGCTTTGCTCAACTCACTGTAGATATCTGATTAAGGACAAAAACAATTGCAAATTGATAATGCCAAGTGTGGTAGATCTAAATACTTTTTATTTCTTTTTAGGGTTCGTAGTCAAAAGCAAAAAACAGAACCCTTATAGATTCGTCATGTCTGTATGTTTGTCCGAATATCACATGAACTTTTCTCAGAAAATTTAAAAACTATAAAAATATTCTTATAATTTTGCAAGAACATATTGTGTTCTGTAATCTACATTATAATTTAACAAAAAAACATGAAAAAGAAAATGTTTTTAGGTCGCATATTTTAAACTGAAACTTTTTTTCATGATACCCACTATTGTGGGTTATCAATGTACGTATGTATGGGTCTTTAAAATGATAATGAGGCTTTCAGTATATATTTTTAAATAAAATAATTTTTAAGTTTGAGTTTGTGAGTGTTATTTAAAATTTGTTATTTTACCTAAAATATAATATAGTCTATTTAATACCTACCAATAATATTTTTTTTATTTGTTCCAACATCATCTATTTTTAACCCAGAAGACCAAACTTCAAGATATTGCGTATAAAATGTATTATGGTAACGTTTATTTTTAATTTTTGTTGTAGATAAATTAACAGCGTTGCTGTATTGACTCCATGTTATTTTTAACACAATTTATACATCTAATTCTGCAGGTGCGACGACGACGCCCGGCTTAATCTAGCAATATGTTCGATACCAAGGTCACATCCCTAGTGACGCACACTAATACAAATCTGTAACTGCACACTAACAAAATTAGACACCGCCTTCAATATACAGTCTGTCTACCTCATAATATGTCTATGTGCCAAGCGGTGAAGCGGCTCATTTTTTTTGTTATTACAAGATACTACTACGTGATTGGGCAGCTTGTTTATTGTTTATCAAAGGTCTTAATAGTTATTTTAAGCATTAGTATCAACTGTCTAACGAACGATAAATAAGCAATAATGTAAAAGTATATATTCGTGATATGCTACAAAACAAATAAAAAAAAAGTGTTCCGATGCAGCGGCAGCACACATACACATATTTAGAATTTTCGAAACACATTTACCTAAACATTAGAGTACAAACTACACTCTTTGGGTTCGTTTTTGAGCACGGATGGTATCTACCTCTATATACAGAATATCATTGTAAATAAGTAGCAGAATACATCAGACCAAATACCACGGTCAGAATATAATACCATTCGATTTTTTACGAACTGCTAGACAAGGCATAGTATAGATTCATGTTGGATTCGTGATATGCTCACAAAACAATCGAGAAAAGTGTTCAGAATGCAGCGGCAGAACACATACACTATTTCGAATGAGCGTACATTTACCTAAACGAAGAGCTACAACTGTATTCTCTTTGGTGGTTTGTTTTGAGGCACGGGTGACGTTTCTACCTTTATATACAGGTACAGAATATCATTGGAGTATAACACCAATTTCGAATTTCTACAAACAGTTGGGACATGATAATTTGGTTTAGACTTCTTTTCAACCTATTGCAGTCCACTGCTGGACATAGGTCTCCCTCATTAGGCTCCAGATATCAGCCTCCACCAGCGACCATTTGCAAGTCATCGCACCGATATTTGACGTTTCATTGGAAAACTTTAATGGAATTATTTAAATAGTAGAATACCAATAAAGGGACTTTTGGGACAAAAAAAAGGGTTGACGCATTTGGGAATAGCGCCCAGACAGTGGCGTGCACTCCATATATGCAAATAAGCAGTGCATACCCTGTGCG
Organism: Leucinodes orbonalis; assembly: GCA_019425675.1. Lineage (NCBI taxonomy): Eukaryota > Metazoa > Arthropoda > Insecta > Lepidoptera > Crambidae > Leucinodes > Leucinodes orbonalis. The sequence continues at coordinate 45,907 of PQWD01006162.1, forward strand.
TCCAGACAACACAGAAAAACGTTAACATATTAATCGATTCTCTCATTTTCCTCTTTTACAAATTTGAAACCATAGCAATGATATTCTGTATATATATACATATATATAATGGTAGATACGTCATATGTGCCTCAAAAACGAACCGCCAAAGAGAATACAGTTGTAGGCTCTTTGTTTAGGTAAATGTACGCTTATTCGAAATATGTGTATGTGTGCTGTCGCTGCATTTGGAACACTTTTTTCGATTGTTTTGTCAGCATATCACGATTCTATACTTTTTACATCATTGCACCATAGGCGATCTGCTGATTTCGACAGTACTCAATTTGACAAAAACAATTACTGTTTTGTTTAGTTTCACTCACTTTGCATACCCTACTCATAATCTCTGTGCACGCCACTGCCCAGTAACAAGCCGATGAAGAATTCGATCAAATTGTTGTATTAAAGGTACAAATTGCACTGACCTTTTTAATTGCTAATTACATGCAACTCGTAGTTTTTCGGTCCAATGCACTTGCACTCGCGGTTATAAACACACTGTGTGTTGTAACATCTTTCACTGCAGTGAAGTGCATAGTACTGGATTGTTGTGCTATTGGAAATTTGGAAAAATGCGGGTAAGTTTGAACTTTGTTTTTTTTATGACGGTTGTCAAAGTGACAGCTACGAAAAATCAGTGCTACCACCTTAGCCCTTTTGAGGGCTAGGGTGGCAGCACTGACATCTAACTCATTTAGGTGAACCCCTTTTTGAACTATTTATCCCGAAATGGGCAATCTAGCACTTTCGCTGTATAGGGTGTATAGGCTTTAGTCGACGTCGACGTGTGCACGTTTCCTAACGATGTTTTCCTTCACGGTAAGAGCGTCGGATAACGTACATATAATTCGGTATTCTCCACCATTCGCAATAAAATACCAAACCTTATTTTCATAAAAGTGCACTTTATTTTACATGTCGTTTCATTGATCACTTTTGTTTATTTGCAATATTGTATTTTAAATACACTGAAACCAATAAATATTAGGTCAATTGATGTTAGTGAGCAATGACGTCACGTTTCAATAATCTCATACAAAATATATGGAAACGTTCCTTTTTGACAGTTCATAAAAAGTGCGTCAACGATTAGTGGTGTCATATATCCAATTTCAAAAATTCGAAAAGACATTGGTACGCGGCGGGATTTGAAATTGCAACCCGATCGAAAGGCAACAGTCCACACCAATGAGCCACCGACGCTTCTTCTTAGTTGTTAATACCCACCAAAGATGTTTTCTGCAGTTAAATGTTATAGGATTTATTTTAATTGGCAAAGTAAGAGTGTTTTATCCTTAACTAGCGACCCGCCCCGGCTTCGCACGGGTGCAATGCATCAGCATGTATTTAGTATCAACTAAATACACCACAGAAAAACTGTATAATTTTGATAAAACACAGGGTTCAGCCTACGATTGCAATGTAGAAGGGGAAAAAATGAAATGATTTTCATCACATTAAAAACCTCAAAAATAACAGTGTTCTTGCTATTTGATGGATGTTTCATACATTAACCTTCTCTTGAATCACTCTATCTAGTAAAAATAACCGCATTAAAATCCGTTGAGAAGTGATAAAGATTTAAGAATACATAGGGATAAAGAAAGTGTCTTTGTTTTATACTATGTAGTGATATAAGATTATTCATTAAAATTTTGACATTAACATGTCATTAAAAGGGTACAAACCCAAGTAACACAAGCCAGATAAAAGTACACAGTATATTTTACAGTTCAAAGGTGAATATAATTTGTATAAGGGCTTTTGGAATAGCCAAATGCTGAATAAGTTTGATTTCGGTCCTTAAAATTCTTAACACTTAATAAATTCTGTATTTTTGTCCTCTATCTTAAAGATAAAATGTAGACAATTATTCAACGTCCAGCAGTATCATCATCATCATCATCAGCTCATTTAACGTCCCCACCGAGGGTACGAGCCTACCCGTATAGGGTGATTAGGCCTTAGTCGTCCACGCGGGCCCAGTGCGGATTGGACAACTTCACACACACTTCGAATCTCTTCGCAGGCGTGTATGAAGGTTTCCTCACGATGTTTTCCGTTCACCGTAAGAGCGTCGGATAACGTACTATATTTTTCGAAAATTCGAAAATACATTGGTACGTGTCGGGATTTGAACCTCAGCCCTCCCGGTAGGAAGGCGACAGTCCACCTCTGAGCACCGACGCTCTTACGGTCACCCAGTATAACTTGTAAATCCAAATTTATTAGAGATCGATTTCATGTTCATCGCCATATCATGTCATACTCACATGAAATTATTGAAACCTATAGAAAAAAATAATAATTCACAAATTGTGTGATTACTGCTTGAATAAATGTACCAAGACGACGAAGCTGTATACCATAAGTGTAAGAGCTTAATAACAGCAATTTGACCTGTTATTCCAAAGTTATTAAGCTCATCGAAATGTTACTAAGCTCTTACTCAGATGCTACTCAGCAACTACTAGTGTTATTCAGCAAAATTGGGGCCCTTTTTGCTTGAATAACGTCTGAGTTCCGTCTACTCAGACGTTATTCAGCCTAGTATTCAGCTTAAGCTCTTGAAAATTGCTCTTATTTAATCTTTATTCAGCTTGTTTGTGTTACTTGGGAAGTCAAAAGCACGAGCAATACTATGTCACTATGACATGAGCGACGTGATTATGAATGAAAATCCTGCCAAACTGACGCAATGTTAGTTATTTGACTATGGTTTTTTCAGTTAATATGCTTCTGGTGTTTCTTCATGGCCGCCGTGGTGAGGGGTCAGCAGAGTGGATACTATGCGCCGCAGACTTTCAACCAAAATGTGAGTAAATTTGTTAACTCTATTTTATAATATGGCAGCCCACTACTGGACGTAGTAGCCTTATTTCCGTACGGCGCTGTAGGTGGTGTCTGCTAAGCTTGAATGCTGTAACTCCTTCCGAAATTCATTCAACGATCTATGGTATTTTTTATAAGTGTAGGTGCAGGACGGTCAGGACGCTCACCTGATGGTAACTCGCCTTACCGTGACAGATCGGCATTGATTTATTTATTTATGTATGGTGCACAAACAGAATACAGTCTTTACATGAAACACATTAAAATAAAACAGTTGACTGGACAGGACTGTAGCCCAGAGACGGTGTACACAGCGTGATTTCAGGACTTTTTAAAAAATATAATAGGCTATAAAAATATTTAGAAAAAAGAAAAAACAGAGTACTTACTAACAAACTTACAATTAATAGCTTTCCTAAGTCATTAAGGCTGAAGATATATAATGATAATTTTATTTGTTATTTTTTTTATAACAAATAATTATCATGAAGATTCTCATTACCTCGCACGCGGACCAGCTCATTGTACGTGCGACACATTCACCAGAGGGTTTGTAATAAGACGTGTTATTTATGTACATTATAACAATATATTTGGATGTCGATATTTATACCAAGTATTAATATTTAAAGACGAGAGAAGATTTGGTGTGTCTACTGCGGAATGAATTATTTTATGTAAATAGAGGAGTCATATCTTTCACGTCGGGTTTTGAGTGACATTATATAGAAATTCGATCCGATGGAGACCAACAACTGATAGATAGTTATTATCCTCCATCAATGCCGCACTGCGCCCGACACCCGAGACAACAGATGTTAGGTCTCTTATATTGTATTTAATAAAATAAAAAATAAATAAATAACACTTCTTCCAAGAAACGTATCACGATAGGTTTGGGGTTAAATATGACATCACACTTAATGCATCACCGAATAACTTGATTAACTTAATTGCACTACATTCTTGGGCGTGAAGCAATGCCCTGAATGACTGTTCAGCCTTCACTGATTGCGGTGTGGAATCTCACTGAAGTTTTGTTACATATGCTATAAGGTCGTCAACTTAGTTCCTCAATCCAGTGGCGTGCACAGATATTGTGAGTAGGGTATGCAAAACGAGTGAAACAGCAAAAACATTAAATAATTTACATAATTGTCAAATTGAGTACTTTTGATGTCAGCAGATTATGGTTTCAAATCTGTAGAGGAAAATGAGCTAATAAATGGGAATCATTTTAAATGTTTGCGATTTTCCGGATTGTCTGAATGCGGCAGGGTATGCATTGCTTATTTGCATATATATAGTGCACGCCACTGCCTCAACCAGGCAGTATAAGTAATGAATTCATGGAAACAGCCTCTTGGTAGTTTATGGACTCCTAGTACACTCAAAGGTTTAAGCCACCTCACCGGCCCGTGGTGCATCCTGCCGAACAGTCTCTGGTAGTTTATGGACTCCTAGTACACACAGGTTTAAGCCAACCTCACCACCCGTGGTGCATCCCGCGAACAGTCTCTGGTAGTTTATGGACTCCTAGTACAACAAAGGTTTAAGCCAACTCACCAGCCCGTGGTGCATCCCGCCGAACAGTCTCTTGGTAGTTTATGGACTCCTAGTACACACAAAGGTTTAAGCCAACCTCACCAGCCCGTGGTGCATCCTGCCGAACAGTCTCTTGGTAGTTTATGGACTCCTAGTACACACAAAGGTTTAAGCCAACCTCACCAGCCCGTGGTGCATCCTGCCGAACAGTCTCTTGGTAGTTTATGGACTCTTCTTCTTACTGCATTATTTGCACTAATTAAATAAATAAATAAAATAAATATCCACTGACACTCACACAGCGCCATCTAGCCCCAAGTTTAGCGTGAAGCCTGTATTATGGGTACTAACCAACGGATAAACATACTTATATACATTTTTCTCTGTAAATACATACATATTATACATAGAAAACACCCAGCATTACAAACTGACATGTTCATGCACACAAATGTTTGTACTGCCCGGGGATCGAACCCAGGAACCCTTGGTGTTGCAGTCGACGTCTCAACCGCAACACCAAATGGGTCATCTTTAGTAATTATGTGTTATGAATATTCTTGTGGGCAACAATAAACATAATTTAGGTAATAT